>CAIGRB010077591.1:52091-75676 GCA_903798255.1 Fraxinus quadrangulata
GCAGGCACCTTCAATCGTACTCGAGCACGACCATTCCAGGTTAACAAACCAATGGGTTCCGAAGTCCTCGGGGTTGAGCTCAGCACTTTGTCAAAAATAAATAAATAAATAAATTGATTAAGTTGTCATCGAGCTCAAGACTTTGTCAAAAATTTAATTGATTATGTAGTCTTCGAGCTCATATGCATCCACACCTAACTCTCGAGCTCTAGGAATGGATGCACGGGGGCCAATGATGTGGTAAAAGAGATGTACCTCAGAATTCTAGGTCTATAAGGAGTCTATCCTGGAAGGTATTGCACGTAATGTAGGACACAACTTTTTTCTTTATTCCAACACTTATCCCAACAACAATTCCTAAAAATAAGGTGATGAGTCATACTAGGAGTACACTATTACCTAGTTCTATAAATATGAGGTCTTGGATCATTATTAAGGTACGTCTTTACATACAATTTTCAGCACTCAAACTTTTTCATATTCTCTCTTTGACTTAAGTATCGGAGAGGCGACGATGACACACCTCGACGCCTTTGTCTCAAGTATCGAAAGATCACGTTCGTGCTCAATCTTAATCGTCAAGCTTGGGATCAAAAGGTACGGTTTTTGGTATCATCATTGACGCCGTCTGTTGGAAACGACACGTTAACCATGTTTTACCACGACCAAAAATTCACCGAAAAAGATTATTTTTTCCCGAGAGTTCGTTCTACCCCAAAAAATCATAGATCAGCCTCCAAAGAATGAAGGATAGATGGTGAATCCGAGCTTTATTTTTTCCCGTAGTCCACATACAAATGTTCCAATAGCAGTGAACCCAATCCAGATCCTGTTCCACCACCAACAGCAATTCACGAACACTAAGGCCAACGGCAACACCCCTTCTGGCCACACTTACCATCGCGGACCACCACTAGTCGGTTCACACAACCAGATACTGATGGAGAGAATAACAAAAAAAAACTGCCAAATAATTGATGAATCTATCGAGTTCATGGACCCAGATCGTGCGCGCAGTGAAGGTATTTCCTCTCATCCAATTTAAGGCTCCAACACGGTCCAATCCATGAATTCAGTTGGGAAAAATCAAATATATATTCAGACGAAAATGGGCACACAATTAGTTGATTCAATTGTTGATCAATTACCTCTAAATTCGACCGCCAATGGCATGATTGGGACGGTCCCATCAATAGAAATTGGCGGCCAAATTGTTTTTCAACCAATGAATTCAATCATACAACATGCAATTGGGGTCAAACAATCATGGGTCTATAAATAATTAGATCAATTACTCAGCCAATTGAATTAATTTCTGTTCAACAATCCGAATCTGTCCGCCCACGAAGTGAAGGTTTTTGTCAAACAATTGAAGGGTCTCATATGCTCCAATACCCAAATTCAACTGGGGGAAAATTAAAAAAAGATCTTGAAAAGAAGTTTTCCAACATAAAATTGAGAAAACAGGCACAAAGTAGAAGTAAAATTACTCTTTAAGTCTTGGTGGTGGTGTGATCGTCTCTGCAAATTGTTTGCTGGATGTTAATTTTAATAGATTAGCTTTTCCTACTGGTACAATAACCTTTTCTCACCTCTTTAATTGGATCAATGAATCCATCACCCACTTGGCCCATTCAACAAAGTCAAAAGTCTAAAATCTTTTCTGGGCTATTCTTTTTGGTTTGCTAAATGGGGCTCATATATTTATTTTCTTTTGGCCCATGCTTCTAATTATCTTAAAAACATTCGAGCTTATTGGATCCCTATTTTAACTTTTGGGACATGCTTATATCTTTTTTCTACTGGAATGGTCTATGGATATTTTGCTTGAATCCTTTTTATGGGCTTTAAATAATTGGGCTAAATGATTAATTTTTGTTGTGCCTCATAAGTTCCTATGTGTTGGCCCATATTCCTATTAAGAGGACTGACCCGAAATTTATTTTCATTAGTACAAATTATTTGGGTTTTTAACTTCATAATGGCCTGCTATTTCATATTATGGAAATTTGGGATTTTGTTAATAAAGGCTCACTTGAAAATTTCAACTCGCGTTAATTTAGAGGCCATGGATGCCTTCAATATAGAACCATCAGATTCAACTTATTTTTCCTACATTGACTTGCAAAATTATGTTGGCTCTACATGAATTTTCATTGACAACATGCTGAATATTATGAGGAGCCAATGTCAAGACATACTATAAGCATGCATTCTAAAGATCTGTCACGAGCATGCACCTCAAGACATGCTACGGGCATGTACCTCTCAAGACATGCTATGAGCATGCACCCTAAAGACCAGTCATGAGCAGGGACCCTAAAGACATGCTACATGCATGCACCCAACAGACCTGTCACGAGCAGGCACATCAAGACATGCTACGGACATGCACTCTAAAGACCTATCACGAGCAGACAACTCAAGACATGTTACGGGCATGCATCTCTCAAGACATGCTATGGGCATGCACCCTAAAGACCTGTCACAAGCAGGCACCATAAAGACATGCCATACACCCAAAAGACCTATCATAAGCAGGCACGTCAAGACATGCTACAGGCATGCACTCTAAAGACATGTCACAAGCAGGCACCTTCAATCGTACTCGATCACGACCATTCCAGATTAACAAACAAATAGGTTCGAAAGTCCTCAGGGTCGAGCTCAACACTTTGTTAAAAAATAAATTGATCAAGTTGTCCTCGAGCTCAAGACTATCAAAATAAATTAATTGATTATGTAGTCCTCGAGCTCAAGACTGTGTCAACAATTTAATTGATTATGTAGTCCTCGAGCTCATATGCATCCACACCTAACTCTTGAGCTCTAGGAATGGATACACGAGGGCCAATGATGTGGTAAAAAAAGATATACCTCAGAATTCTAGGTCTATAAAGAGTCTATCTTGGAATGTACTGCACGTAATGTATGAAAAGACTTTTGTTTTTATTCCCAACACTTATCCCAACAATAATTCCTAAAAATAAGGTGATGAGTCCTACTAGGAGTGCACTACTACCTAACTCTATAAATATGAGGTCTTGGATCATTATTAAGGTACGTCTTTACATACAATTTTTAGCACTCAAACTTTTTCATATTCTCTCTCTGACTTAAGCATCGGAGATGCGACGAGGACACAGAAACCCTTCCTCTTGATCTGAGGTGCGAAGGGTCGAAGCTTTTCAGCCTGTAGCTTTCCCCGTCCCCCCTTCGTCGGGCGGTGCTTGTGTGGGGGATGCGCCACCAGAAATCGGGCGTCGAGGTGAATGAAAGAGACAAAAGACATTACCAAGCTATAGGGATGTTTCAACCCGTCTTGCTTGAAGCTTTGCTCCATATCTAGGTAGGAGAAGGAAACAAGACATCATATTGATTGTCTGATCTAGGTCGATCAATGGTTGTGCTTGACTCTGTATCAGGCAACAAGAGGAACGAGTATGATGGACATCATGTGCAGTAGATTCTTCCACTTCACTTTCTAACAGGGCATTCAATTCAGCCTAGTCTTCCACCGCTTGGCCAGTTTCACTAAAGGGCCGATTTTTGTTATTGCCAATCCCGAGAAGAAAGCCCCTCTTGAAAGCATTCTTTGAAAGCCTCAATTTCGATTCTGTTCTTTCATTCCTAACACATGGCTCCTTATGTCATGAGCAAGAAGAGTACTAGCGAAAGAAAGCAGGCGTAGGAAGTGACGAATCAAGGGTAGGAATAAAAAGTTATTCCATAATAAAAGGAATCCGCTTTCTTAGCAAGCGCATCAACCCAGCTCTTTCAACTGCCGCCTAATCCCCCAACATGCTCAAGAACCGAGAGCCGTCCAGCGACTGGACGGTCGGAGGGAGCTTGAAATTGTCTCTTTGCTTAAGCACGAGATCCGATAGTTGTGATTCCACTTTCATGTCTTGGATTGAGCTTTCTTACTCTTTCTATGCCTCTTCCTTGGAGGACTCTCCTGCTATTTCAGCTGCCGTTGAAGGAAGAACCGATGTGATTGCTCGAGTTGAAGAAGTGGATGCTGGTATCGTAGATAAAAAAAAAGGCTGCTAAAAGGACAGATTTCCATCAATACGACATGTCCTTAATAGAACCGATCTAATTCTCTGAACAATCGAAATTTCGTACTTCTGTCTTCTCATCGTTAGAGGGTCTACTTTCTAACTGTCAAATTGGATGGTCCATTAGAACTACTATCCAGGGTGGAGTTCCATTCAAGGCGATTCCCTATCCCTATCTGTCTCAAGACCTGGAAGGGAAACTACTGCACAGTCTCGAAAACATAGCAACAATGACCCTATCTATGTTTCTATGATGGCCCAAGAACACGCTCATTCTTCCAGACGCCTTTGTTTCAGGTATCGAAAGATCACATTCTTGCTCAATCTCAATCGTCAAGCTCGGGATCAAGAGGTACGATTTTTGGTATCATCAAATACCAAACAATATTAAGGAAAAATAAATTGTCTTGTCTCGTGCCGTTCTTTCGTGTTAATCTTAGTGAGTGATACGTTCATATCCACTATAATTAAATTGATTTAGAGAAAATGAACGAAAAGTCAGGTTGATTTCTCACAAAATAGGAGTGCCAAATTGAAAGCAATCAAATCAATTTCATATTAAATTCATGTTTTTCATTTTTTTCACCCTTCAATGTCATATCCAAGTTCAACAATCCAGCATATAAGCATAGACTAAGTTTTGAATCTCAATGTCATAACCAGAAAAGAGTACATGGTCTGTAAAACAAACAATTGTAATGAATAGTGATTCAATGAGTAAGATGTCCACATAAACAAGAAAAATGCAGTCGAGATCTATCACGACTCCCATGCTGAAATAAATCTGCATTGAAGTTTCTTGCAGAATCTGAATCGAGCCAAGAACTCGACTGAGGAGGAGCGACATGGTCTCCAATGAATAATGAATTTGTATCCAAACCAGACACAATATGAGTGAAGTCGTCGGGTCCATAAGCTCCCGGGCTCTGGTTTCTGTAATTGCTGGCAGCTCTCCTTTCCGCTTCAAGAAAGTGACCGAGAGATGGGGCGTTGTTCTTGTTCATGCTCACAGCATCAGTGGTATTCGAGCATAGGGAGAAACACCAAATTTTGGACTTGTAACTTTTTTTATTACTTGTGGGCTCTGGGAGTTGTCCCCTTGTTGATCTACGTGAGCGCTCGAGAATGCTTGAAAGACCGATGAGGCTCCCGAGAGTGATACTCCTATCATGGAAGAAAGAACCAGTGGACTGGAAAAGGGGAATAACGTTAACATAACAAGGACACAGGCATTATAAACATGCCCTAACTGGTCATCGAACTACTCTCACCAAACTAGCCAATTAGATTCATTGAAAATTAAAAATAAAAATCCTGGAGAAATCCAACAAAAATATATACATGGATTCATGAAATTAAACTGACCTCAGTATCTAGATCAGAAGAAGAAAAAGTGGAGGAAGTTGGTGAAGCAGTGAGCAAAGTGTTGAATGAAAAAGAGCCATTAATATCACCATTTCTGAACAACCCGACTCTCACATTCAAAGGTTCCAGCCCCAGTGGCCACCCCTCTTCCTGCAAATCAACAAAAACTATTCAATATTCTTACCCAGAGAGTGTTGAGGGTGGGATGGGAATTCGGATAATTAAACAACTAAAACAAGTACCCGTTGAGCCATAGCCTTCTCAGTTCTCCCCTGAAGAATTTAATAGGGAGGAAATACCAGATGTGATTTCACTTTGAGGGAAAGAATTGTCATTTCCTTCCCACCATTGCGTTCTCTTCATAAATAGGGCAAAAATTGACAGCATATCTACTGTCCCATGACTACGGGTTTTGGACATCATAAGTGCCAAAAATAAGTGCTTTGACTTCGCAGCCTCGAGTGAAAGTGAGAGGCGATGGGACCTAGAGTTGGTGATGAGTTGAGTCGAGTCGAATTCAACTTTTCTGCCCACAAGCCTTTTGATTTAAAGAAAAATTGAGTATAGAATAAAAATTAAGAAAATTTAACATTTTTAAATAAGAAAAATGGAATGCTTGGCCTAAATCTCAGTTCAGCTCGATCGATGGACCATGGGCTTGTGGTGGAATGAACCAAGCCACCCATCAATAGGGACGCCAATTCGACTCGTTGACTCGGCTCGGCTCGTACAAAGTCCGAGCCGGCTCGACTTGTGGCTCGGTGGAACCAAGCTAAGGCTCGGGTTGAGCCTCGTCTTTGGGTGATGGCCCGAGCCTGCTCTTAACTTCATGCAGATGTTGCTTGATGCCTGCCGAATATGTTATAACCAATTTTTTTAAAATTAATTTTTAAAAAAAATCGAACCAACTCGACTCAGTAAGGCTCTAACCTCGATTTTTTGACCGAGCTTTGGCTGGCACTCCAACCATAATTTTCGGCTCAACTCGACTCATTGACATCCCTACTCATAAGTCAAGTTGTTACAACAATACAACAATTAATACTTTCGAAAAAAAATAGAAACTATTTCTTTCAATTTTAAAGAACCAAACATGAAACATGCTCTTAAACATTTTACCTTCATTAACAAAGTAGTTATGCAAAACTATCAATTTTATTTAACAGTTTTGGATAGATTAGTCTTTCCGTAATAGTGGACATGAATTATAATGCCCACCTATTGATGTGTCAACAAAACTGTCAATATTATTTAACAATTTTAGATATATTGATATTTCTATAACTTAATAATCTCTTGTCCACGTTGGACATGAATTTTAATGCTCACTTGTTGACGTGGTTTTGCCACGTTAGCAGATCAAACTTTTTTCTTTTGAAAAGTTAAAAAATATTGCTTGATCGTTGACGTGGCAATGGACAATTGTTATTCTGTCCACAGTGAACGTGATATCAATTTTGCTTTCTATAAAGTGTTAATAATCAAAGATGCACGGAGGGGTTTTTTCACCTATAGAGAATTTTGATTCCACACTTTTATCCACACACCATGCCACAGCATTTTTGGTGTGGTCTTGCAGCCCAAAAAGAATAGGTAAACAAGAAATTTTCTAGTGTTTGTATCACAAAATGTTACGTCGATTATTCAAAAAAGCAAAAGATGCTGTGAGATATAATAATGACATATTGAGGCTACAGTAAAAATATTGTAATAAAAATCATGATGAGGAACCCTAGTAATTTGACCAAAAAGGGAAAGGATAAAGATTCTCCAATGCTAGCAAAATGTAGAAGGATGGTGCTATACGTACAGCTTGCCCCTGTAACGTACGTATAGCTTTTTCAATGTAGAAATGTTTAACAAGAAGATGCCATAATTGAGATTAGTCAACACAGAGATAGAGAATGGTCAGAAGTGCATAACCTGCGGGGGTCCATCAGACCAGTGTTCGAGGTTTACACAAATCATTGGCATAGGCAAATGTCACCTATGAGATATGACACTGCCACTCCGTAAAACAAAACAAGAAATAAATTTTGAACCATGATACAGTTAAAGGCTCAACTATTGACTCAGCAATAGAGATGGCATGTGTCAATATATGATATGACAATTTGAAGAAAAAATACAACATCCAATCTCGCCCCTACCACCACACCCTGTCACTCCCTCCCTATCATCAATTTCTGTCCAAGAAGCATTACTGTTAAATCTTAAGGGATATAGAAATCATTCATACTAGATATACATTCTACTTAACATCATGATTGACACCCCTTTCACATTATGGAGTAAATTAGAGATTGGGTAGAAAAGTGAACTTTTAATATGTGTTGGGTATTTTAGCGATGTCCAAATAACCCATAGACAATGATGAAAAATTGTGCTCATTTTTCTTCATAGGCTATAAGCCTGTGATTGAAGAATATTAAGAAATTCACACCACGATTGATGTAATCCAATCATATTGGGTATTTAGAGGAAATCAGCCTATTAAGCTAGATGCTCAATACCCAATTTTGGAGATAATGGACTTTTATCCATTTTCTCACGTGGAAGTTAGATGGCTATGATAGATTTAAATTCAACATTAGGGATCATAGATTTATTAATTAAATCCTTACAAACCCTAATTAACATTCATACTCCACGTTGAATCTGAGAAAATAACGAAATTACAAACATACCTGAATCCATAGATGATTGATTGTTTGCCTGGACGGATTAGGATCTTCCAATTGATTGGTGCCCTTCACCTTTTGATTTTAATCTCTATTGATGGGGATGTAGAGAAAATTGAAGAACACCAACAATTGGGGACCATAACCAATATATAGAATAGTAGTGATAGTAACTGAATAGTCACCATCTTTCAGTTGCTTCAAATTGGCTCCTCATCAATCTAAAACAACACTCCGGTCTCTACACTATAATTCCATGAATTCTAATACATATTAGTCATAATATATCTTTAACGGATCACTTTAATTGACTAATATCATATAAATAATAGCACTACACATTTTGATATACAACGTGTGGCCCCATATATGTTGAAAATATCCAACAGGCTGCACTATCCTTATCCTTGATAACCATTTCAATTTCTTGAACTCTATTTTAGCGAGAAAATTTTGGAAATTCATTTGTTCCTTTGCCTATAAATTGGAGTCTCTTGGCTTCATTTTATATGCAACCAATCAGTCCCTGTTATGTGCATTTTGAAACCCAATTTCTACCTTCTCCTTCTCTTTTCAGTGTGTCATTTTCTCTGCCTGTTGCTTGCATGTGCCTTTGTGTGCCTCCGGGACTTTGAAAGGCTTCAATTTGGTGATGTCTTTGTGGTGTTGAATTAATAATTCTGAGCCTACTTAAAAGGGGAAATTCATTGTTCTTCATTTTCTAAATCTAGTTTTCTTCTTCATTTTAATTTCCTTTATTGTTTAAGTTAATTCCATAACTCACATTGTTGGTTTGATCAATTGTAAGAGGAATTAGTATCAACAATATGGACTAAACTTTTGTGGGACCAATGTTATGAAGTATAAAGAAAATAGGACATTATGATACCTACTTTTATTAGTTCTTCAAATTTCACATTTTGCCCATTAGAATTAAAATTTAAATTTTAATCAAAATCTGTAATTAATTTTCATTATATATTTTGTAAGATTCATAATTTTTCAATCACATATTTCATCAATATTTATTAAAATCTACTAAAAAAATCTTATTTTAATCCCACCAAACATGTGCTTCCTTCTTTTTTTTCGTAATTAATGACTTTTTTTAAAAATACAAATATAGGCAGCAGAAGCCAACAAAAAGAAGCAAATTTGGTAGTAACAATGTCAGCGAATCAACTTATTAAAAGGTTGAACCCTAACCCCCGCCCCGCCCCGCCCCTAGAGCATTGTGCAGAAGGTAAATCGCAGGATATATCTCAGCAGATTAGGGTACAAGAGTTGTCATACGGACCGGTTATTACGTAAAAAAAAAATTACACAGTTTTTTTTTTGCATAATTTTTTTTTCTAACTGAAAAAAAATAAAAATCAGCTGGTCCATCCGTCCCTGGTCGTGGTTAAATAGGTTGGTGGTTCATATCGATATCGATAGTGATGGAAATGATAGAAACAGACAATGACAGTGGGAGATCAAAAATGTAGATTGCCTCTGCTTTAGCTTACCATATTTCATATTTGGCATCATACTTTGGAAGATTATTTTATAGATTAGGATGGTTATCACATTTTGTTGAAGACTCGTTTTTCATATACTCATCATACCGCTAGTAATTATCACAAAATCCATCAAAAAATTAGTCAAAATCGAAAACTTTAATCCGGGAGAAACCCATGGGTGGATTTGAAAGCTTTAGAGGGCATTTTGGAATTCGATTCCCCTTTTGTCTTCAAGTTTCAGGTGGGATGGGAGTGCCAGAGGCGATAGAAATGGAATATTGGAGGTGGGGTAACAGTTGAAATAGGTTGCTGGTGGCAAATGAAATGGTTGAGGTGGTGGTTAGAAATTGGATTGGAAAGATGACTATTCCTTTTTCTTTTTTCACTTTCTTTGTTATTGTATTGGCATTTTTTTACAACTATGCTACAACTTTTCTACAGACACAAAGTTATCATTTTTTTCATTTGACAGTTAGCAAAACCCAAAAAAAAAAAGGTTGCCAATCAAGTTCCTGTAAAGATTCTGTGGATAAATAAAAAAACATGTACACGACTTTTTCCTATTTTAAAATTTTATTCAGAAAGATATTTTCGCACAAACTTTTAACCTTTTAACTATGTATTAACGGTTTCCATCGACTAGTGATCTCAAGTTATAGTGTTATATGCGGGTTGAGGATTAAGAATCTATATACATTCTCGTACAAAGGTTGAGGATCACAACCCTATTTTTTTTCTATTAGAAAAAGTAAGTTCAATCTAAAACCCTTGTTTGACTCGTTTCTTTTCTAAAATACATTTTTTTCTCTTTCTCATTTTCAAACGTACATTTTTTAATAAAACAATATTATACGTAAATTTAAAATATTTCTTTATTTTTTAACTACATATTTTTCATCAATCTAATATTCCAAAATACATTCTACAATAAAAAGGGGCTCAAACAGACCCATAAGAAGTATGGACAAAATTTACAGTTGTGATCTTCAATCTATTCGATATAGAGCAAGTAGGACTGTAACCTTCAATTTGTAACAATAGAGTTCTCGAGTTTGTAATTCTATAGCAATTAGTTCTTCAACATATATTTCTCTTCAATTCACCATCAAAAATGTCAAATTTCTGTTAGTTTACTTCACAGTTCACTCCTATCAGAAACTTATCCTACGCACCCACGCTGCTTATCCGTCACTCCTTGAACGGTTGAACCGCTTCAACGCCGTTTTCTCAAAATGCAGAAACGGATTACCGAAAATTCCTTCATCTCCATCAGAATCCCCAACCCAATCGTTATCGTTTTGCAGATCAACGGCTTCATTCTGCTCAGATTTCGGTAATTCTTCCTCTTTAGCCCACTTCTCAAATCGCTCGAACTCGTTCAAATTTCCGCTCTTAATTTTCTTCTCTTCATCGGATTTTCTTTTGCTTCCAATTTTCACACGAACTGCGGAGAGAAGAACGGGATCTAAATAATCGTCGAGCTTCTTGCTTGATATTTCTCTCATCAATTTAATTTCTCGAATTTTCTGCGAACTCGCATTCCAGTCTGATGAGCTCTGGCTAATCCTATCATACCTGATGAAAAACAGAAAAATCAAATCAAATTATATAACTACAAAACTAAAAGTTGTAGATGATTGCATATAAATAATTTTAATAAATATTAATATTGCCGTTGAGAATTTGGAGGTCGAATGAGGCGTTTTTTAATTTCTTCCACAGTAGCCAGAGGACTCGAAGAGGAAGCTTCCGCTCCGTTATTCTCCATTTTTTTCCTCTTCTGGGGACACTGTTTCACTCAAAAAATTCAATATCATGGAGAATTTTATTAGCATTTATTTTGTAATAAAACTCATAATCTTCTATGAAACTAGAATTGCTGAAATTTTTTGATCAAAAAGTGTGAAAACTTTGAGAACTTGGCTATATGAAAGAAATCAATTTGAGAACTTGAATATTTGTAGCTGAATGCATATTTGATATTTAATTGCTACAAGTTGAGGTGTACACTTGATCCTCCTAAATGGGCACGATCATGATCAAGTTCAGAGGTGACTATTGACCACAAGCTCATTTTTATCGTCGAGTTGGACGTGTCTAAAATCTCCACATTATAGACAACCATTTTTGTGTGAACGAGAATCTAAGGACTCTCTATTTTTCTAATAGTGATTTTACACGTGGCTTACTGAGTCCGATAGTGGAGGTGAGTTGGCATGCGGCACTTCCCGTGATAGGCTGTGCATTGCCTTTCATTTGTTGGTCACCTTCTGATTGGATAGTCTCGTACATTTTGACTCTTTTAATTGAGAATCTTAATAATTTAATGTCACGACGGTATAACTTTTAATTAAAATCTTGATAGATTGTTTTATGTTATTGTTAATATTCTACTTATATAAAATTGTTATTCTTACTGTGGAGGATTTGACATATATCCCAACATGTTTCATTTTCCACATAATTTCACGAAATATTGAAGTAACCAAATTATGATATAAAAATACTTTCAGATGGAAATAAAGTAGATACTCTAGATAGATTTTTTATATAATTAGTTTAATTTAAAAAACTGAGTTTCTCAGATATCCTCTAGTGCATTCAAAAGCCAAAATATATAAATTTCTTTGGGCCTTAAAAAATCATAATCAGATTATTCCTCAGGATGATTAATAATAATCAATTGATCATGTTATGCTGTATGCAATCAGTAGCTAATTCTGGTCCACTCTCCTTAAAATTGCAGTCATAATTCACTATATTCTGGCAAAAGTTTATGAGATTGCTCGTGCATGCGTAGCCATATCTGTCCCCTGTAAGAGGGTTGCACGACGGGCTATCAGCTCTTTATGTACAAATTTATACAATTGGAAATGCAGGGAAAATAAATGTAAAAGCAGAATCTAAAAATGAAGGATTTGAAGGAGAACATCATAGGGCTCTCTTCTAGTTAATTAAATTAGAAATGTAATGCAAGCGTTCGAATTCCTTGTACTCTTTTATCTATTTCATTTTCACTAACTGCTTGGCTTATGGGTTTGCTAATATTATTTCTTACAGGCTGAAATACAGGGCAAAAAATGCTCAATACTCTATGCTTAGCAGTGTTTAGCACTTTATCCTACTCTGTGAGCTCTACATTTTGTACAAGTTTTGTACACAAAAGTACTGGATTCTTGCTGGGATTTGTTCCCATCTTACAGCAAATTACCTATGACAAGAAGAGATTGGTTTGTCTACTGACTTTGAGAGGCAGCCCAAAATTTTGATAAACCCTGATCTGTCCTCCTGCATTTGCTGTTATGATAACCAGGCCCCATGCTGTTGCTTGGACGGTTTGGCCTCCATGACTACTGCCACCATCGAACAAGGACCAAGACGAGGACCAGGATTGAGATCCAGCAGTCCCGGAAGCAGAAATGGAAGGTGAGTCACCATACCTAATCGATGAAGAGGACGAACCAAATGACTCACTAATACCATTTTCAGAGTTTATGCAAGCAGATTGGGCAAAATCCTTTTCCGTGTAGCTTGGACTTTTCTCGAGTACAGTGTTTTTCTTAGGAAGTGGAGGCAAATGCTTCTTGCTGCTTTCACCGGCCATGTCTTCTCGGGTTGGAGAACCGCTTGTAGAACGTGGTTGTGTTGTACTGGAGTGTTTGGACTGCCTTTTGGAATTTTTGTCTACAATTGTTGGCTCAATTTTTATGCTGCCAGGCCAGGCAATTGCAGCCAAAACATCTTTACAGGGGAAGTGCTCGTATGTCTGGATGGTAGTCCTACTTCTGCTTTTCCCACCTCCTTCATTTCTTGAATCTTCAAGCTTCCAGATATAGACCTGAGAATCTTCGCTTGCACTTATGACATGTCTTCCATTTGCAGTGAATTGAGCTAAAATTTGGCTGCTAGTATTCCGAAATCCTGTTGCCAATAATGGACACTTCATTTGGATTCATTACATCACGATTTTCCAACTGAACATATCAAGGACATGTACCTCTAAGTTTTTGGACGAGCTCTGTTCCACTATAGACTCGAATTTGAGAATCGGCTGAAGTAATGAGCACTTCTGACAGATTCTGAGGGGAGAACTGTGAACAAAGAAACATAGTTACTTGCTAGCAAGTTTCTGAATGGAGAGAGCCTGAAGTGAAATTAAGTACCTGAAAACCTGTGATTTTTTTCGCTTGAGACTTTTTCTTGAATTGAATGTCAATTTGATCTTTCTGTTCCAATTTGCAATCTAAGTTGCAAAATAAACTGAAGATTAACATGGGCAGTCATGGACAAAATATGATGGGAGACTGGACTTAAAGAGCTGTTCATACCATCTATAGTATACAAACGACAGATCCCTTTATGTGAGCCTATAATCACACCCTTCAAAACAGTGAAAGAATTATTATCAGCATGATACTTCTCAGATTTAGGAGCCAATCAGGTCATAAGATTCTCCTTTTCATAAAACATTACTTGTAATCCTCCAAACAAACATAAGTTAGTGATGTGATTAATATTCAAGATCTGATTTCTAATGGGGTGTGAATTTAAACAGGTGGTGTTACTAAAGAATTCAAGAGAGACGTGAACTGAAGGAACAAAGAAAATCCATTCATATACAAATTTTGGCAGAACAGTATGTACGTTTGGACGTATATACCTGGCCATCAGGAGTGTAGCAAGCAGCCGTAACCATCTCATGTATATCTGTCCAGTCGACAACCTGACGATCAGGTATGCTCCAAATTCGAACCTTTCCATCAAGTGAACCACTGATGAAATAATCTTCATCTACTGGATTGAACTGTACGCAAGTTACTGTCAAACCATACTCATCAGAAGTAGGACCAATACAAATAGCACATCAACAATCATAAGCAATTTTTAGGCCCTGGAGATTGAATAAATTGCACCATAAGTTCGGCATCTCACCATAATCATTGTGTGCAAACGTCTTTAAACAGCTTTTTGTGTCCAGGTTCCACAGCCTAACCGTCTTGTCCATCGAAGATGATAGCAGGAGCTGCATAGAACTTTCTTCCTCTAAGTTAAATGTTTCTAGTTAAGAACTAAATGATCATCTTAATAATTAGAAAACGGAGAGTTATATTTCAATTTTTACTACCATTTCTTGACTCTTGCAGATGACTAGTTCTACTTTGGAAGAATAACAAAAGAGCTATATGATGGAATAAATAAATTATTGCGCTCCTATCATATAATGGAAATTAGGATATGGGGAAGCTGACCTGAGATTTTGACCATGAGAGATCTAACACGTCGTCTTGGTGACCTTTGAAAGTGCAGAACGGCTTTTCTGAAAGAGCAAATACAGTTTCTGGCATACTTACATAGTCAGGAATCGAGTTTCCCTTTTTCTTAGTATTCCTCCCTCTTCTCTTCATTGCGGACGACATAGGTGTAATCTCTGCAAGTGGAGGCCGATCTGAAGCAGTGCCTGCCATTGGGTGAACAGGTGTCTCTCCTGGTGAATTTATATTGTCAGGCGATCTTGTTGACATAATATCACATTCCTGCACTTCCCATACATGAATTACACCATCTTCTCCCGTGCTTGCTAGGAAACAAGCGTCCCAGCTGAACTTAATTGTCCATATTGAGCCATCATGAGCTTGAATTTCTTGAGACATGTGCAAAGCTGAAAATTCTTTGTACGATTTCCCATATTGGTGTGCTTTGATCCATTGAGACGAAGTTTTGTTAGCTCCCTGTTCTACCGGTGAAGATTGTGAAGACTGTTCTCCTTCCTTATCTACAACTTTTCCATTCATGGTATTTGCGACTCCCATGATGTTCTTCAAGAAAGAGGCACCCATTCTTTTGCTATTCCTGAAACTCTTAATTAGATACGAATTAAAATTTACCTTCTTGGCATTGTCAAGACTCGTCGAGGCATTAGCACGAGCCATCACTTCCTTCACAAACTGTGAGTATCCAACAGATTTCTCGAATTCCTCCATTGTAAGTTGTTTCCCGGTTTGAACATCATTGAGCTTATTCCACATTCCCTTTTCATTGGATTCTTTCACAATAAACTCCTTTCCAGTGTCCAAATTCTTTATCAGGAAGAATGAATCAAAAGCACCAGGTGACAATACAGATTCTAACGCCTCACTAGGCAGGGCTGATTTGGTTCTAGCCCTTTTCCGGTTCGATATTTGAACTGAACATGCATAGTGACAAATACCTGTGCTACGTGCTATTTGTCCCGATGATGTTCTAGTTAAACGCTGTTTTGATACAGGACCTATTAGTTCTTCTTTTCTATTTTTCGTTTTCACAGAAAAGCTCTCTATATCACCATCTGATCTCGACCTAAAGAACACAATTGGCGCTTCTGGTGAAGCCTCGGCCTCAGCCTCGGGCTTGTCTTTTTTTGGTTCTTCCGGGGGAGAAGAATTTTCCTTTGATTTAGGAGCTTGGGGAGGAGGAACATCAGGCTTGATTGAAATTCCTCGAACAAATTTGGCAGTTGTGACCCTCAGAAAATCCTTATTGCTGTTCAATCCAATACCTGTCAATGTAAAATTCCACGTCATTTAAACATATCATCTAAGGTTTGAATTAATAGTTGACATTTTAAAATGGAACTCGAGTAATACCTTGAAACAACTTCTTGCGGCGATCCTTAATGTCCCCTGGTTCTGCCATCCACATGTCGTATCCTCCTAATACAGATGAAGAGCTCGTAGGTACTACCTCCTCAGTCTCGAGGCTGCCAATTCTTTTAATGGAGGCTGCGGAGATAGCGGAAGCAAAGGACATTCGGCTATCCTCAAATTCTTCGTCCTCATCCGATCCCGACAAGGCTGCCAAATCGAGAGGAACAACCGATGACATTCTTTCACGAGATTCAAAGAAGCATTCATCATCATCTTCTCCCAAACCATCCCAGTTCATGGTAAGCGTTCTACGCTCCATTGTTGTAGAATTGCTTAAACTACTCATTGAAATGAATCATAAAAATGGAAATAAATTGATTAACATTTACGTACGTTGTGAATTTGTTTCCATAACTGGAAATTTTTTTAGTTTTTTGTTGGTACCTCTTTAAGCATTCATGGAATTCACTTATTATTGTTTCTTTTCTTGGAAAGGGAGTGGAAAGAGAGAAGTGGAAGAGAGGAAAACAAGGATATAAATATTAAATATAAACCATTAACTTTGGACAAAAGAAATGGACAATCCAAAATTAAAAGTGAAAATCTTAACCATTACATCCCCTTTTTCTATCTAATGACTAATATAATCATATTTTTGACATGTTTGATAGAGGAAAAATAGTACTGAAGAATAAGATGAATAACCAATGTGAACAAGTTGAGTTAATTCGAATCCTTGAAATTTTTGTATGTTCGAGGTCCAGCGCGGAAAAGAAGTATACAATTGTTTGATTATCCAATTGAATGGATTGAGGGAGGTAAGATTAAAAAAAAAAAGACAATTGGTCAGAATGAATTGGTCATGTCTGACCGTTGAAAAAAACTTGAAATAACTTCCACCCATACACGAACACATGAGAAAAAATTTAGTGAAACGGTCTTATATGCACACGTGGTAGGATTGTTCATTCAAATCACGACACCTTAGACTTTAAACCTCACAACACCTCAAACTCTGAGTGGATAAAAGAGAAATAGAATGGACGGACGGACTCACTAGACGTTCGAGGTATCACCACTTGAGTGATTCAAGGTCCGAAGTGTTGTGATTTTGAGTGTACGGTCTTGCTTTGAGTGAACAATCCTATCACGTGGCAAATACGATTATCCCACTAAATATTTCTCAGACACTTACAAGCCAATTTTGTTATGTTACCATATCAATTGGGTTTAGTATAGAGAACATCCTCTACTAACATGGGAGAACACATTGGTGTCGAGAATTTTCTGTAGAAAGCAACTTGCAATATACACCTACTTGTTAAAAAGAACATGAAAGTAAAACTTATCATCTTCATCCAGCGCATTGTATCTTTTCAGAACTATAGACAACAGAATATATAAAACAAAGAAATGGATTAAGATCACTATGATTAATCTTAACATTAATATAATACTATTCTATTATCAGCTCCCAAAGTTCTCCATAGGATTCCTAGTTTGAAAGAATAGGCTAATGATTCCCACTAATATACATACCAAGTTTGACAATTAACCCAGAAAATGAACACTTTTCAACTCTTCTCCACGTAAATGTTTTTTTTTTCCCCCTCAATCTCAATCAAAGAGTAATCATATTTCACACGAAGCACTTAACAAAACCACTCATGTAATAATCCATATTGTTAATTCTTAACTTGGTATCCTATGCTAATTGTTTTCTCAGAGGAAGAACAAAGAAAAAATGTCTGTTTTCATTTTGCAACATCGCCTTGAATACAAAATAAACTTGGAAGTCTAACGTCCGATCTTTTGCAACATTAACTTTTCGAAATGTCATAAATTGTTAGACCGATCCACCACGGAAAAGAATCAACAAGTTATAACTACCAAATAACTGAAAGTGAAATAATTTTTCCAACAAACATCAGTATAAAATATATGTTTGTTAGTGTGTGTGAATGTAATTTATATATCGTATTGTCTATTCAAGAACACCATTAGCAATACAAGAAAATGTTCATTATTTACAGTAAATTTCTTAACCATATAAGGTACAGAACTAAACAATTCAACAGATAAGATTTTAGAATTTTATTTTTTATTATTATTTTTTTTAACGGTGTGCAGGACTCTCTAGTCTAAGTTAAGAAACATTCCATCAATCTTCATCGTCTCGTCGAGTTTTCTTCATTTTCTGGACTACATCGTTGTCTTCGTCGTGGGAAATTGCAAGAAACATTGATTCAACTTCTGTCGAATAATCAAACTGGAGGGCTCTTGGGGATGCTTTTCTTTTTGTTGAAGTTGAGGGCTGTGGCCTGGTTTTCTTGGGTGCTGGTGGGCATTGTTCGATCACTGGGATTTTGTGATCCAAAGATGTCGGAGTTTTGAATCCATCATCAGATTCTGCTACTTGGAGTTGCTTTAAACATGGATTTTCTGATTCTTCTCTTGATGAAGAAATTGAGGCCTCACAATCTTCTTCTTTTCCATGTTCTGTATCATTTACTTGGCAAGAATCTTGAATTTCCAGCTTAGGTTGCGATAAATTCTCGAGCTTGATCTCTTTATCTTCTTCTTTGATGAGAAAAAATTCTTTATTTGACATTGAATAGTAGTAATACTGATTGATTTCCAATAACATGAAGAAAATTTTTAAACTTCTAGAGAGAGAGAGAGAAGGAAGGAGACTTGAGAAAGCCACGAAGAGAAGATTTTTGTTAGAAAGAAGATTATTGGGGTTTTTATTCACACTTCAAAAGGAAGAAAAATATATAGCTCCGTTTGACCCCCATTATCTAAGAATTAATTTTTTCCAAACCTATTTTCAATTCACACATTTTCATAACAAACTATTTTGCATGTAAATTGAAAACATTTTTTTTTTTTTTACACATCCAAAAATTCACTATTACAAAACTAATAATTTTCAATCAAAAAAGGAAAAAATGAAGCTCAAACACAGGCATAATGGATTAACTAGTGTATGAATTAAATTCTCTCTTAAAATGTCATTCTTGAAAAGAAATGTAGTTCAATCCATCGTTAATATTTTCATTGGATATGAAATTTTACCAATAACATGCCCTTACAAGATGATTGTTTGTTTGTAAACGCCATTCCTAAATTTTGAATACTTGTTTGAGTTTTATATAGATAAAATTGATCGTCTGAGTTTAATAGTCCCCATACCATATTAAGGGTCCGTTTGACATGATTTTTGAGAAGTCAAAATGAGTTTTGAAATTCAAATACTGCTTTTAGATTTGATTAATTAATTTTGTAAAAACGTTTTCTTTTAATTAGAAGAGTTTTTAGAGTAAGTTGACTCAATGTAACTTCATCTAAAACCTCTTTCGAGAGAGGAAGATCTTTCAAAAATTAATCTCTTAACATCAATTAAGATAATTTTCTCAAAAAGTGATTCTACAAGAAACAAAAGTCTTGCCAAATCAATTTGAAGGCTTTGCAAATAAATAATTTTGTATTTTAAAATATCAATTTCAATTATTAAATTTTAGCCGATTATCTTATTATTTGCTAAAAAAAAAAGAATAAATTATCAAAAATTGAATTATTAAATATTGACATTACAAAATTTAAAGACTCTGTGACATATATTTATTGTGTATTGACTATAAAAATAATAGAGAGGAGAGGGAGAACATTGGATCCTCAGCCAACATCTCTTCCTGTCTCACACAAAGACATGCACACAATCCGCATATCCATATGGGCATGTTCCATTAGTACATATAATCCAAGTAATGCAATACTAATTTTTTTTTCCTAAAAACGCTCATGGCCTTAGGCATGATTGATGTTTACAACCTATGATGTAACGTAACACTTCTAATATTCATAACATCTCCTTAGGGTTAAACTCACAGTTGACCCTAAGTTTTATTGTCATGCAGTCAACTTTCCCCTATTCAACGTTACTAATAAAAATTTTATTTTTATTTTATTTAACGTATTCCATTATCTTTGTCAACCAATAGAAACAAAGGCGTAATATGAATAATTCTAACGGTGTATAGTTAATATCATCCAACTAGACAAAATCGATGATGTTGAATAGCTCTTGATTTTTTCTTTTCTGAATAAAACACATTTATAAAGCATGACTTGTCTAACGATGCGTACTTTTGACTAATTAGTTTGAAGACAAAAATAATGCACCAAAAGTTTTTATCACGTCGGATTATCCAAAAACCTTCGTAACACAACTCCATACGGTAGACTAAAATTGAACAAGAATAAAGGAGATTGTTCTATAATCCCTCCAAGTCGAAATAGTAAGAAAGAAGACAACAAAGGAGTGACTTTTACTTCGGAGACAACAAAGTGCAATTCATGAAGACGGTGAAAACGGGATGAACAAAGCTTCATCTTACAACTTCGTATAATGCAGTTGTCAACCGAGTTTCACTTAATCAAAACTTCAAAAATTATCCATTAGGATTTTTATAAAGTTAAATTTATTATTTTTCCTATCATATTGTACTCCATATGTTAATGTACATATCCCAATTGTCTGGATTTGTATTTTGGCTTTTTTTCAAGAAAATTTAATATATAAACAAAATGGTCGGCCTTTGCTGGCAAATACTCCTACAAATTTTAAGTTAAATCCGAACACACCATGTGGAACCTTTTGCTGCTGCTGCCTTCCCAACAGCAGCATCTGGCAATGATACGGATTTATTTAATTAAAATTAGTACGAAAAATAATAAGAATTAATATTTAAATGAAATAAATAATTTTTTTACATGGTCTGTGAATTGTTTAATTCCGTTTGAAAGATGTTCTTGAATAATCAATAATTATTGATTCACGCGAGAAAGAAACTTGGAACATACTATATTTGTAGGCAGGAATCGACATCTACTAATTCGATCATAGGCATGTTCGGCAGAGAGATCTTCATTTTAAATTTTCTTAAACCATTAATATTAAGTCCATGGCCCCTATATTTTAAAATTGATTTTTTTCCAAATTCATTTTTAATCACACATTTCATTTTAACCACTCAGGGATGGCAAAAAAACTCGTCAACTCAGGCGACTCGGACTCGGTCCGAAAAAAGCTCGAGTCAGGCCCGGCTCAGGCTCGATCCGAGCCCCATTTTGGGGAGTTGGCCCTGGCCCGAGCCCAAGCCGGCCCATACGAGGTGCCCGGCAAAAAAAAATTAAATAAAAGAGGGCAGCTAGCTACCTACAAGCAGGTAGATGTAGTTGCCTCACGCAGGCAGCTATTTTAGTTGAGGGAAAAAAATCGAGTCAGCTCGACCCGCTAAGGCTCGAGCCTCATTTTTTTGGCTGAGCTTTTGCTGGCTGAGCTTGGGCCCAAAAAAGTTCAAGTCGAACCCGAGTTTCGAGTTTCGGTTTGGCTCGTTGACATGGTTATCGCCACTGCTTCATTTTCCTCGTCATCAACGAGCGTGAAAGTGGATCCATGGTAGGTCGAAGAACCTTTGTGAACAATTATTTGGGTAATTATGACCAATAAAAATGGTAATTTGTGACCAATGGGTAACACATGACCTAAAAAATGTGTGATTAATTGTGACTAATTTTGAAATTGCAACTCACAATTTTTATTTTTGTAATTGTTATTTTGTGTGATTTGTGATCACAATCTGATTAATTAAATTATCGTCACAACTTTTATTAGAGGTCACAAAATATAACCAAATTTTTATCCAGGGTTACGAATTGTGATTACTTGATTTTTGAAAAAAACAGATCTAACGTTTGCTAATTTTGAAAGAGTAATGCTATTTAATGTAAAGACTATTTGTAGTCATCCTATATACCATACATGTAACAATTTTTTATTTAATGCATAAAGCAATAAAAAATTATCACATTAATACATCATATAACAAATTCTCACATATATGATACGTAAGACGACTATCGATAGTACTCACTATAAATAGCATTATTCATTTTGAAAATATAGCTTGAAATCTTTGTAATTATGTAATTATCCCTTAGAATATTTACTTGAGAGATTTCAAATCTATTGATGGACTATCAATAGCCCCAAGCCCAATCCGCATTTTTTAGGACCACATAGTTTTAAGGTAGTGGAAATTACATCCCGCCCTATTTTTAAAGATCATTATTTTAAAAATAGGGAGGATATTTCATTATTCACAAATCATATATTTAATATTTAAATATTAAATATACAATTTTCATCACAAACCCTAATTAGTTTATCATCT
This sequence comes from Fraxinus quadrangulata, assembly GCA_903798255.1. Classification (NCBI taxonomy): domain Eukaryota; kingdom Viridiplantae; phylum Streptophyta; class Magnoliopsida; order Lamiales; family Oleaceae; genus Fraxinus; species Fraxinus quadrangulata. Next base: position 74,563 of record CAIGRB010077591.1, read on the forward strand.
CATTTCTCTCTCTTTTTATATCTCTCCATACCCACCTTTCTTTTCTTCCCAAATCCTAAAACCATTTCCACCATTTTCTCCCTCTCTTCACCTTCTCTCGTCTCACTCACGATGCTGCCACCCCTTCCGATGACGCTGCTCTCCTCCCTCGCACCACCGATGCGGCGTTGCACGAAGCAACGTGGTAGGCGAGACATTAGAGCTTCTCTGCGCAAAGGCACAACAGCTGCGACGATCTGAACAGTCTAGCCTCGAACGCGGCATTGAGGCGCGATTTCATGCTCACGGAGGTACAGTAACTACGGCGATCTGTACCAGTCCAGCCTCATATGGCAGTGCCTTTGCGCATGGCGTTGATGCATAGCATCAGAGCCTCTGCCTCTTGACAATCTGTACCAGATCTCGGGTTGTGGTATTTTGCCAATTTATGGTGTTTCTCTGGCGATTTGTGGTGGTCGAGGTGTAGTGCGATGATGGTGTGTCCATGTTCTACGTCGTGATTTAGCAATGGTTTTTGTTGGTGCAGTGGTGTTAGATTGGTGATGGATTTGAAATGGATTTGTTGGATCTGGTGGTGGGGGTGCTTTTGTTGGTGGAGGTGGTGGTGGTGGTGGTGAATCTGGCATGGAAGTGTTGATGGCAATCATAGTTTTGTAGTTAAAAATGATGGTTTGTTGGCAGTTGTGGTGGTAAAATTGAAAATGGTAGTTTGTTGGAAGTGTTGGTGCTACAGTGGAAGGTTTGTGATCAATCATTTGAGATTATGACCAATAATTTAGATATCTTGTGATTAAAAAATAACGTATGACCAATAAAAGTTTTGATTTTGTGACCGATGAATATTCTATGACCTATAAATTTTTTGATTTGTGATCGAGAAAATTTTTTTGACCAATAATTTGGTAGATTGTGACCGAAAATTAATTTGCAGCTAATTAATTAGATATTTTGTGACCATAAAATAAGTTATAACTTGTAAAATTTGTGATTTGTGGCCAATAAATAATATGTAACCTATTAATTTAATAAATTTTTATCGATAAATAAATTTTAACTTATAAATTTTTTTTATTTTTGTTCGTGAAAAAATTATGACCTATAAAATTTTTTATTT
>CAIGRB010077591.1:75827-85914 GCA_903798255.1 Fraxinus quadrangulata
GTATTTATTTATTAATTAAAAATATTTTTATTAATTAATTATAATAAAGTCACAATTATATAATTAATAGTCATATATTCATAATTATATGTCATAACTTTTTTATTGGTCACATATTATCAAATTAATTGATCACGTATTATTTTGATGTCACAAATCAAAAAATTTATACGTCACACATCTACCGATTATATATTTTCAAATTTTTGGTCACATAATTTTTTTAGTCACAAATTATCAAATTTTAAGTTCGCAGTTTAACAGTTAATCATAGACAACCAAATAGTTGGTCACATACATTAAAAACCCCAACCCCGATCCCCATCTACCACCAATACTTGGGTCACAAATCAACCAAATAGTTGTGACAAACACTCTTCATCCCATCGCCGACGTCGTCGCCTCCACGACCACCACCACCACCACCACCACCACCAATCCACAACATCACCTCCTCACCACTATCACTATCACTATCACCACCAACCCGCCATCAATGTTTCAACCGTCGATGAAGAGAACTACACCCACAGCACACACACTATCACCACCACTGCATCCAACCCCACACTATCACCACCACCAACAGCCAAACACCAACCCACCACACCACATCTGCACCACAACACAACCAACATCAACACCACTACCACACCCCGACGCAAACACCACCACCACCAAAAAAATGAATAACGACAATGTCGACAGACTCGTTGCAGCGTCGTGACGTTGCTGAGAGACTGCCAAGCACCGCTGCACAATGAAGCATGGAGGCGATCGTTATCCAAGCACCACAACCATCACTGTCGATGAGGCATGGAGAAGCCGCGCACAACGACGATGAACAACCACCATTGTGTGCGGCTTCTCCGTGCCTGAGAGCATCTTCGTCGGCCAGCGATCGCTCACTGTAGCATCGCTCACAGGGAGACAGAGAGAGATAGAGACGAGTGAAAGAGAGAGTGAAAGAAGAGAGTGAGGAGAGGGCGCCGCTCCAAGAGTGATGGAGAGAGCAAGAGAGACGAGAGAAATGGAGAGAGGAAGATTAGTGAATTAGGGTTATTAATTAGGATTTTAATATATTACCTGATTTTTGTATAAATAAATTTTAGACCTGATTTTTAAAAAGCAATATTTAAATACCTAATTTTTTATAATTTCCTCTTAATCTTTTATATATGAATTTTTCCCATCAGAGTAAGCAAGTCCAATATGCTGTAGCCCGCTGAAAGGATTGGGAAGGTCTCGAAGCCCATTACTACTATAATTTTTAGTGTGGACTGTGTACCCATCACTACTATTGAACTAAGCAACAGAGCAAGCTCGGATCCATTTTTTTATTTGACAGAAAATTGCAGATATAGTTCCCAACCTATTGACATATGATAAATCCATCCCCATTCTTTCTTTTTCGCAGCATCGCCCTCAACCTACGATTTTTTAACATCAGAATATTATACAAATCGAATTCTGCAAGCACTATGGATTCCGCACCGCTCTGAGTTGGAGAAAAAGGGGCTGCAGGGGATCCCTAACAGATCCCTCGAAAACCATCGAAATTGAACAAGTTTTATTTCATAATATATACAGAATATGGGTAGAATAGCAGTTTCAATAATTGTGATCTTTTGGGTTGTACCGATTTCCATAATCGTCAATCGCATTGTTCCTGAACCTTACATGGTATTCTATTCTTCAATCTATTTACTCAATTTTGACTGAAAGATTGTTTATTTATTTAATCTTTAATCGATTTGAGATTGGCTGACAAGATATTGGCTGGTTTGATAACACGAATCTTGAAACCCGTTTAGTCGCCTAAGCTTTAGAGGGATGGAATTGTTCGTTTGAGCTTGTTGGCTCTATGTTGAGTATTGGTTCCATCTCAAAAGGTTAATTAAGAGGAGTAGTCCAAACTGTTACAAAAAATACACTAGCAGTGTGTTTGTGTGTGTTGATATATAGATGTAATAATGTAGAGATGCATATGTATTGATGATGGTTTGAATTGCAGGATGAGATATTTCACGTCCCACAAGCCCAACAGTACTGCAAAGGCAATTTCAAAAGTTGGGATCCTATGATCACTACTCCCCCTGGACTGTGAGTTTTTATTCCCCTTTTGTTGTTTTATATTTAAATTCATTCACTTCAATTATTTTTTTTTGCATTTCCCTCTCGTTGGGTATTTTCAAGTTTCTGGTTTTATTAAGTCTGAGGGGTTGTCAGATTGTCCTGTTATGTTTAGTTATTTGAATATTTATGGATAGATAGATTCGGGCACTTGTTCCATGAAGGAAGTTATGGAAGTTCTTGGTATGGTTATCCAGTAAAGAGGATTAACTGAAAACCATCCAAGGGGAAAGAAAAATCCTTTCCTGGAATTCTCAGAAGACAAAAGTTCATGTAATTTTGCAGGCTGTTGGAGGTGTAGGAGATGGAATAGTATCTTAGTCACTGCAAATTTACTCTTCCCACAATTATATCATTTTTTTTTTCAAATTCGCTTTACTGGATGTGGAAGTAAAGCTCTAAAGTAGCGGGATGTATAGGATTATAACACAAGGATGTGGTCTTACTTGGGGAGGCTGAGATAGATTTTTCCTAATAAGAAATTGATGTTTGCAATTTAACATTTTTGCAGGTACTTTCTTTCACTTGCCTATGTTGCTTCTTTATTTCCCGGGATGCATTTCCTGCAACGATTTTCATCATTTTCCAACATTTGCTCCACTTTGGTTCTACGAACCACCAATGCTTTTCTGGCTGTAATATGCAGCGTTCTGGTTTATGAGATTATCACTCACTTAAAGCCATCTCTTGATGAAAGGAAAGCAACTCTTCGAGCAGTGATTTTGTCATTATATCCACTGCACTGGTTCTTCACCTTTCTTTATTATACAGATGTAGCATCGCTAACTGCAGTTCTTGCCATGTATCTTCTAGTTTTGAAGGGGAAATACCTATTCAGTTCATTGGTAAGGGATGATATGGAGTGCATCTTATTTGTTTCTTGTCAGTAATATGTCTTATGGTGATTAACGTTTATTGGTACTTATGTGGCTTCTTCCATTTCTTCTCAAAATGATACTTGAAGACATTTCTTTTTAGATGAACTTTGATAAAAAGATATAATCTCCTGCTTCGATATGAAATGATATTATTTGATTGACAGTTTTATGAGAGAGAATTTTGCAGAGTACAATCATTCACATCAAGCTCGTTGTGATCATCTTAAGAACTGAAAACTCTGTGATTTGAATACCGTTACTATAATTTTGTAAAGTTCTTCAATGTTCTTATGTTGTTCAATAAAGTTATTCTTCTTTGCAATTTTAGAGTGCCAAATAAAATCAACTTATGCTTGAGCAATTTGCTTAATGTTGTTGCAAAAGGAGAACCAGGGAGCAACTTTAGCATCTTTTTTCATTTTAGAGGGGGCAGAATTGCTGTAAAGTAATCAGCATTTAAAGTCAGTATACCATGATTTTCAACCCCATGTCAGTTTTAGTGAGTAGAAAAAGTTTTATCTTCTGTTTTCTCACATACCAGCCAAAATATGATCAAAATATATAAATTTTAGTGTTGAGAATTTTTTATGTAGTGATCATTCCTGAGCCACGTCTAGTTACAGTATTTATAGTAGGAAAGCAAAGTATCTTTTGTTGGCAGACTTTAGGCACCAAGTATCTTCAGTTTAATAAACTTTCTCAATTATTAATGAAAAATAGTGCTATTGTAAATTTATATTAAGATGAGATTTCTATATTTTTTCATCCTCTTAGGCAGTTTTGTTCCTCACTTTGCTTCAATATAGAATTCATTGACTTGTCGTTTTCCAATATAAGAACTAATTTTTATTCGTTTATTCATTCATTTGTAGTTTGGAGTTTTGTCCGTGCTTATCCGGCAAACAAATATTATATGGGTGCTTTTTGTTGCATGCGTGGGGGTTCTGGAATTTACAAAGATTCATCAAATCGATAATGTGAGAGTAGATGACTCCAGAGTGTCAGAAAGGAAAGGCGTTCAATCAGCCCTCAGTAAAGGGGTATCTAGTTTCTCTAACCTAAGAAAGCGAAGATTCAGTACTAACGTATCCAGTCCTAAAAATTTTACTTCGCGAATAACCGTCAGTTCCACAACCTATACGTCAGGTTTTATCTCATTTCTTATGTTTTTTGATATATATGTAGTAGTCACCATTATTGCATGCAGTGGACGCTTACATAAAAAGGCTTATATCTCCTATACATTGGTCTTTTCTACATAAAAAGTCACCATTAATATGTTTTTATTGCTGTATGAAAATCTAAATATAACTGTAACAGATTCACAGAAGTCTATAATTTGGAATTTTTGTTTTTCTTTTCAATAAAAAAATGGAGTATTATATTCTTAAAGCATGTATAACCAAAGTGCGATCTCTATACTAACTACGCACATCTTTGTGGTATTTCCATTTATTGAAGGGTTATTGGATGAGATTCAGGGCATCATCGTGAAATCATGGCATCTGAAATGGGAGCTGTTGGCTTCCTTTAGCCCCTTCTTTATGGTATTTGTGGCTTTTGTTGCTTTTGTTTGCTGGAACGGGAGCATAGTTCTGGGTACTTCCAATCAATCATTTTTACACTTCTTCTTGTTCTAAATACTTATTTTTTAATTTCTTCGATGTGGTGAATGATGAAAGATGAAAGAAATATTTCATTTTCCTGTAACCAAATTATGGATGTTAGCTCTACATTCTCTCTATTTTGCAGGTGCTAAAGATGCTCATGCAGTTTCTCCCCATTTTGCTCAATTGATGTATTATGGTCTAGTTTCTGCTGTTTTTACATTTCCTGTGCACTTCACATTAATACCAGCTGCAGTTCTACTCGGATCATTCCGTCAAAGCAGATTGTTAACTTTCTTCCAGTGGTTTACGGCATTAACTGCTGCCTTCCTTTCTGTGCATTTTTTCAGGTTAGTCATTCGATCAAATTAACATTTTACTCTGAAGCTATCTTTTGGTTTTAATGGTCCTAGATCATTTGTTAACTCCAAGATAAGAGTTTTTGTTCGGTTTCAGATCAGGTCAAAATTGTAATATATTTTAATTAATTTGTTCAACTTGCAAACACTCTTTCCTACTGTGTTAATTTAAGTTCTTTTACTCCGTTAGAAAATTTATTTTCTTCCTGCTAAAACACCGTTTGTTGGCTCGTGCAGCATAGCGCACCCATATCTCATTGCTGACAATCGACACTATCCCTTCTATCTTTGGCGAAAAATCATCAGATATCATTGGTCAACAAAGTACCTTTTGGTCCCACTGTACACTTACTCGTGGTTTTCAATCTTCAGTAGCTTGGGTTAGTCCAAATTTCAAGTACATTTTTTTTTCTTATATTTCTGTGTGAAGCTACTCTCCTGAACATATCACTGGTTTTTGCACTTGCAGTGAAAGTTCAGCAGAAGATCTGGACTCTCGCATATTTTTTGGCTTCTGCTGCAACACTCATTCCTGCTCCTCTAATCGAGTTCAGATACTATACAATTCCGTTCTTTTTTTTCATTCTTCACTCCAATATTAACAACAATAGTTGGCTTCTCTTGGGTATTCTTTATCTTGCCATCAATTGTTTCACGATGTTTATGTTCTTGTTTCGGCCATTCTTTTGGGATCACGAGTCCGGGATACAGAGATTCATATGGTGAAAAGCTAGTCAAGAACTACTGAAAGCTTCACTGATATAGTTTCTCAAGCCTTCCAGTTTGGGACCGGAATTGTTGTGAATATCATGAAGAATCAAAGTTTTGACGTATTGTTTGGTTCTTCATGACAACTAGTTTTCATGGTAGAAAGGGAAAGAGACCATTTCATTTATACATGTACTTTTAGCTAAAGGCTGATGGCATATTCTCGGCGATGACCGCAGTTTGAGGCCACTGTGATTTTATTTGACATGATTAGTTAAAGGAAAGTCGGGGTTTTTTTTCTAGATGGAGCGTGGACACTTCATTTTTTACTCCAGCACTTCTGCTCAATAATTCTACCAAAGGTTAGTAATGTTCAACGAAGGCCAACAAATTCTACTTTTCCACTCTCTTGCAGGGTCGTAGGGCGGTATGTTCTTCATGTTGATCACTGATAAACCCATTTCATATGATCGGAATTGCCGACTGTATTTTGAATGTGTTCTTGATGAAGTTGATTATTTTAAACTGTGATCAGTGTAGTATGTGAGCTTATTTTGACGGCTTATGCGTCCTAATATTAGCCCCAGTTTGGTTTGGATTAAAATTAGATTTTTAGTAGATTTTGATAAAAGTTGGTAAAATGTGTGATTAAAAAGTTAATAAAAACTGTGAGCCCCATAAAATGTGGGGTTGAAAATAAATTTGGGAGAAATAGTGGCCAAACAGGATTTAAGACAGCAGAGAAATGGTATATAAATAGTTTGATGTATGAAATTGAATATTAAGACAACATAGAAATAGTTTGATGTTTGTGTAAATAACATCATATAACAATTTGAATATGAGGTTCATCTATTAGGGTGAAATTGAGAAGAAAAAATAAAATAGTTGGTGCGTTGCACCCACAGGTGAGAAGGAATGTCTTATGGTACAAGACGATTCAACTGGTTGGCCACAGAAATGGATGGATTTAATTAATTTATACCCTACTACTCAATTTTCAACAATAACATTAATGTCATTTCTCAATTCTTTAATATATGCGTGCACAATAGGTCACTTTAAATGGTCCAAATTAAAGATTGTAGGTCTCTACTCTAGTATTGATTCATAAAATATTTCATATCCGAGCTCTATCACAAAAAAAAATAAAATAAATAATTAATTAATTAATTAAATAAAATATTATTTATATTTGAGATGTTTTCTCATTAGATGTCCTTTTTTTATTTTTCGACCACAGTTGAAAGTTGTATTTAGAGCACGCTTGTTGAGTATGAAGTCACTTTTTATAAAAAAATTATAACAAAATACGTGAAAGGACATATAGAAGAAAAAAGCTTAAATAAATATATCAATCTTTTAGATAAAGTAGGTGACAATATTGTTTAAATATTAGAACAATCCGTTAAAAATATGATGGTGGCGGTGATGGCGATGAGGGGTGGTAGTGTCGGGTTGGCATTTGCAAGAAAGGCGATGGAAAAGTAAAGGATTTAAAATTGGGGTTTAATTTAAATATGGTAAATTCAATTAAAATTTTGATTAAAATGGTCAGTAATCATCATCAAGGATAAAAATATATTCTCTCTTTAGGAAAAGGAGGTACATGGTGTGATTTCCCACTATATATGTCAACCAATTGGACCTAACAGCAATAGTGTATTATCGGGTCCCTTCGCTCACAAGTCAATGGCACAATTACCTTTGGTACAATTATTTGAGCCTACAAATGCTCAATCCAATAGAATCACTATAAAAGAATCAAAATTTCAATATTTATCACTTATTAGTTTAGAAAAGTTGACTTGTAACAAATGCAATAATGATATTCATATTTAGGTACTGCAGTAGACATCCTACGTGATATATTACGTGACGTGATTTTAATAATTTTTAAAAAAGTTTAATAATGATTTGTCACGTAAGATGTCGCATATGATTACTATTGTAATCGCTGATTATGAATAACGCTACTTTATATGTGACGTTCTAAAGTTATTAAGAACCAATTGGATTTCCGTACCAAAACCATTAGAAGGTTAAACAAGAGACATGTTGTCTTGATCTGAATCGTTTGATACAATTTGAAATGGGGACATATCATAAGTCATTTTATTTAGAAAGTTAAGTTGTACTGAACTAGCTATACAAAAAGGTAAAGATTTTTCATGAATCACTCGAAAATAAGTCATTCTATCAAAAACATAGAAAATGCAGTTCATATCTTAAGCCAAAAATTTTAAAAAGAAGAAAAATTAATCAAGTTTTCTCTCCATTAACATCAAATAAACATAACAGAAATACCTAAAAAAACATGAAAAGTAAGAATCAGTTATAACGAAAGGTTGAGTTTTTGAACTATTTATATTATTGGAGACTGGCTTTGCAATTCGTAATGTAAGTTTTAAAGACGAATTTATTATCGTTTTTTATATAGAGGGTGGAATCGACTTAAGAAGTTTTATGGCACATATAAATAATTTAAAGTTCAGGGAAATAATTGAAACATTTGTTAAAGTTCAGGGACAGATAAGATATTTAACATAGTGACCTGCCTTATTTGGACACTGTGCCGCGGAACACGACAGATGTGTGGAAAAAAGGGAGCAACAGTGTCCTGGATCGACTTTCGAGGTTTATAAGATCATGCCACGTGTACGGTCAATATCCACCAATAATCTCCACTGCTCTATAAATTTGGCTACTGGTTCACCTGAGAATGTCGCTCTACACACGTTCTTTGCTTCTCATCTGCTTTGGAAATTCACTGAGTTTGCTTTTTACGGGAAGAAAATGTCTTGCTGCAATGGAAACTGTGGCTGCGGCAGTGGCTGCAAGTGCGGCAGTGGCTGCAACGGGTAAGCCCTTTCTTCTTTCCTTTTGCTGTTTGTGAAATTATTAAAATGTAAATCATGTAGTTTTATGTCTGGTATATGTTTGGAAAATTTATAATTTTTTTATAAATTAAACATAAATTTCAGTAGATTCACAATTATTGTACACTTAATTTACGTTCATTTTGATCTATTTAAAAATTAAGCAATCTATAAATTCTTCCCAAATGGAGGCGTATGTATTTGTTATCTTGAACATTAGATAGATCAAATTGTTTACATGAACTTGATCGAGAACAGTGAGATGAATTTTGACTTAAAAAAGTTGTTCTATTAGCGTATAATTTCTTTTCCACACGAGGGTGGATGGATATGAAAGATTTTCCTTGTTTAGATCTTGGTTGAGGTTGTCTTCTGTCAGCTGGGTTATAAAAAAACAACATTTACACGAATCAAGATTTTATTTTCTCTGAAAACTTGATTTTTAAGGCATAGCTTTTACTTTTAATTTTGCTTTCGCTTTTTGTGTAGAAGAGTTCCTGAGGAAGCCTTAACTTTAGGCGCAATTTCTCCAAAAATTGAATACGGTCCCTCACAATTTGAATATGAACTCCCAAAAATTTTAATTGAATACATTAAAGTACCCTTAAATTTCCCCATAGGATTATGGCCAGCCAGCCAGCCAGCCTGACGAGTGTACGGGCCACATGGGCTCGGTTTGGCTCACTTGGAAAGTATTTGAGTTAGGCTAGGGTCCTAGCCGCAGGCTTTTTTGGGCCGGCCCACAAGTCTGTGAGCTACCGGCCCAATTGTAACCTTAGCTAATCCGAAAATACAGTCCTAATTTCACCACCGAGGATTGTTTAACAACGCCCCAGTATAACAAGTATTCATGCATCTTCATGCCATTATCCGATTTATATGTAATAACTGCAGATGCGGTATGTACCCTGACTTGAGCTACTCTGAGGCGACAACCACTGAAACCCTTGTTCTTGGAGTTGCCCCCCAGAAGAAGTATGCATTAAATTCTTCATGTTTTAATCTTTATTTATTCTCAATTATTTCAAAGAATTGTAAAGTTAACAATTGGTTTTTCATTTGATGCACAGATATTTCGAGGGTTCCGAGTCTGAAATGGGTGTCGTCGCTGCAGAGAACGGATGCAAGTGCGGTGATAATTGCACTTGCAATCCGTGCAACTGCAAATGAGTGACAGCGGGACTTGAAGCAGAAAAGAAGAAAATGATTTTCCAGTAATAGTTTGTGGCATTGTTTATAAAGCAAAATATTGTCAAGCTACCGTGTCGTGTGTAATAATAAAAGTCACCATTGGGGAGGGTATCATATATGTGTTTGTGGAAATTAAGGTAGTGTATTATGGATGCTAATCTCTGCTGGTGAAGAGTCTTAACTAATGAAAGTTATATAAGAGTTGGGTTTGTTAAGTTAATGGAAACTCATTTCTTCTATTTCATGTTTTAAATTTATACTTGGTTTTTCGGTTATTAACTATAGAAAATCCTATGCAATAGTTCCAATGATCTAGACCCTATTATAGGATC
>CAIGRB010077591.1:86946-97053 GCA_903798255.1 Fraxinus quadrangulata
GGAAATTAAGGTAGTGTATTATGGATGCTAATCTCTGCTGGTGAAGAGTCTTAACTAATGAAAGTTATATAAGAGTTGGGTTTGTTAAGTTAATGGAAACTCATTTCTTCTATTTCATGTTTTAAATTTATACTTGGTTTTTCGGTTATTAACTTTAGAAAATCCTATGCAATAGTTCCAATGATCTAGACCCTAATATAGGATCTTGTAATTTGCATCTCAAAGTCATGGTACATCAAATCTTGTACACAATGCCGAGGATAAGTTTAGCCTCTATTTATCATTCATTTAATCAAGCATTGTTTTAAAGATGGTGAACAATATTTATCAAATATTCACTCAATAAAATATTATACAAGAATAAAATTACTTTACTTTTCAACTATACATTTTTTAAAAAATATTATTCTCAACTCTTTATTCTCCCAAAATGGGGGACAAACAAGCACTTAATACGAAATATTAGTAGACTTGATTTGATTGGAGACACTAAACCTGTTTGAATTTTTATTTTCTATATACACATTTTTAATCGTATATTTACACAATCAAATATTTTGCCCATAAATTTAAATTTTTCATATTTTTTAACTACATATTTTTTTAAAGACCTTTAAAAAAATAATGGTTGTCAAACAGGAGCTTAGATGGGAGTTGACATCGTTATTGGTGACAAAAATCTCAGTGAACAACAATGGTTATTATCATTGTTTTGAAGACGGTAGAATTTAGGGTAAACCCTTGAGCTCTAGAGTAAACCGTTAAATGCGCTTCAAGGGTAAACTCTTAAAGTGGATTTGTCTTTTAGATGTTTAAAGATATAGTTTTTGGTTTATATATCTCAAAGAAAGTTAATTTGTTTTGGGATTTCAAACCATATTCCAACAACAAAATGATACAAAACAAACACAAAAATTAAATCCAACATTTAGGAACCTATTGTTCAGTGTTACATGCAATAGCACCTAAGTTACAAGACATAAATTTTCATGCAGATTCTGCTTGTGTTGGTGTCATTGACTGTGCAATGGAGAGTCCTTCATACCAGTTAAGATCCAAAAGGATTTCTGTTCTCAAGTCCTTGGAGAAGCAGCTTGATTTTACGTTAAAAGTGGATCAGGAGCGCTGTGAAGAGAAGGCCAAATCTGGGGATTTGTCAATCAAAGGAATCCGTCCTATTACCAAGTTTGTCTACACAAGGCAAAGAGGGGTGTGACTTTGTTAATGTGAGTCTTGTCCTGAGTTACAACATAACTTACTAATTGTTTACTGGTTCTTATGCACGTCAAGCTTCAAGCTAGGTAAGTAGCTTGAGATCATAGCTAGTTTGTACATAAATCAACAGGTGGTTTACTCGTGCTTGTTCCAAAGTAGTTATGTCTCTAATCATTGCCTATGAAGTTCAGACTCCAATTTTTTTATTTCTTGGTAACCTATTTTCTATTCTAAGGCATTTTACGGTAGTAGCTTATTAGGCCTTTATTGTCATTATCCTTCACTTTCTAGTTTTTGCACGGTAGTAGCTTATTAGGCCTTTATTGTCATTATCCTTCACTTTCTAGTTTTTGCATTAATGTTGCTTCTGCAACTGCTGCTACTGATATGTTACTGTAATGATGTTAATAGAGTTAGAATTTGATAAAAACTGAATTTGTAGTAATTGTAACGATGACACTTAAAAATACATTACAGTATACAAAGATCAATATATATATATAAGTTCTTGGAGTAGGGATCGAGAAAAACATGTGTCAACAATGTGATGTACAAGTATCAAGGCCTTCATTTTTAGAGATATACTTGCCTACTATCATAGGTGTTGAACAATGTGTAAGATGCTCAAGGTCGAATCTTTTCAATAAGTCATTTATGTATTTAATTTGAGTGAGGTGGTTTAATTTGAGTGAGGTGCATCCAGATTTATCCATTCTTACTTTAATTCCTAGAAACTGATGTAGCTCACCCATGTCCTTCAGTGCAAACTATGTGTTTAAGTTGTTAATGAAGCTTTGCAACATCTTATTATCATTGCCAGTAATCACTATATCGTCAACATACACTAAGGCAAAAATCACTTGCCTCTGATTCATGTAAAAGAACAAGGAGCTGTCTGCCTTTGATTTTGTGAACTTTCACTCTAGAAGTGTTTTCTTCAGTTTATCATTCCATGCCCTAGGTGCCTACTTGAGTTCATAAAGTACCTTTTCAAGTTTGTACACGAAGGTAGGATTGGTTTTATCAACAAAACCTTCGGCTGACTCATATAAACATCTTCATCTAGCTTTACATTCAAGAAGGCATTGTTGATGTCTACCTGCCTAACACTCCAATTCTTTGAGACTACAAGTATAAGAATTATTCTCAGAATGGAGGCTTTTATTACTGGACTGAAGGTTTCATGATAATCAACTCTTGAAGTCTGTAGAAATCATTTTGCAACATCAGCACCTGTCCTTCAACATTACATTTGACTCTGAACACCCACTTGTTTCCTATCACCTTCTGATTGATCAAAGGTGGTACAAGTTTCCAGGTTTTATTATTCAACAAGGCTTTATATTCATCATCCATTGCTTTTTTCCAGTCTTTTTTTTCCAAGGCCTCAGACACATCATTTGGTTCAAGTCTGCTGTGCTCCATTTTAGATTCCTTGCATTGAGTTGAGTAGGCTTTTGGTTTGAAATTGCCAGCTTTACTTCTAGTAATCATAGGGTGTTCTACATTGTGTTTGCTCTGCCAAGCTTGATTCTCCTTATTATTCACTTCAGCCCCCTCAATCTCAACACTTGCAACTTCTTCTTGACTTTGGATTTGAGTATGATCATTACTCATCTCTGAATTCTCATTTTCATTTACCTCATGTACCTCATTTTCTGTCATTTCTAACTAATCAGATATGTGAGATCTTGCTGTTGGAATTGCTTTAGAGTGGATTATATCAGTGAACATGTAGGATCATAGTTTAGGGAAGTATGAACTGGAAGATATTAATGATGACTTCAGTTTTCTGTGAGTTACTCCTTGTGTTAAGAAATCTAAACTGGAATGGAAACCCCTTTTCGTTGAAGACTACATATCTAGAAATGTAAATTCTACTACTTGGACTAAGACATTTGTAGCCCTTATGTGAATTGCTGAAGCTAAGAAATACACATTTCGTGGAATGGAAAGTGAGCTTATGTTTTTGATAGGGTCTGAGACTGAAAACAGACACATCCAAACACTTTTAGAGGTTTGTAGTCAATTTGCTCATAGTTTAGAGTTTCATAGGGTGACTTCACCTCGAGAACATGTGTAGGCAATCTATTGATAAGATATGTAGCTGTGTGAAATGAATCCCACCAATAATGCAAGGGCATACTTGCTTGAGCAAGAAGAGTTAGTCTGATTTCAATTATGTGCCTATGTTTCCTTTCAGCTCTACCATTTTGGGCTGAGGTATGAGGACATGAAAATCTCATATCAATGCTAGATTGTAGGGCTAGATCAGTAAAGGCTCTAAATTCACCACCCCAATCCGATTGAAGAGTTTTTATTTTATTTTTGAATTTGTTTTTAACTAAGTTTTTGAATTAAGTAAACAGGTTTAAGGCTTCAGATTTATTCTTCATAGGATAGATCTATGTGTGCCTACTGTAGTCATAAATGAAAATAATATAATATCTAAAACCTAAGGTAGATTGTATATATGCAGGACCCCAGACATCTATGTGAATTAAATCAAGAGGAGCTGAGGCATGTGAAGTAGAAGATTTGAATGGTAGGGAATGTGATTTACCAAGTTGACATGCATCACATAATTGATTAATTTTATTCACATCAAGCTTTTCATTACATGATTTGAGTACTTGTGACATCACAGGACCTGTAGAATGTCCAAGTCTCATATGCCACAGTTTCATTTTGGTCTCATGTTCCGTGGTATTTCCAGACACTTTAGACTTAACAACAAAAGTTGAAAAGTTTAGCTTATTTGAATTGACTGACTCTTGATAGTAGGGCCTCTTAACTTGATCCGCGTGTTCAAATTGATATAATACATCCTTAAGCTTTCTTCCAGCAACATCTCATTCATTTGTTTGTCCTTAACAGCACAAAAGTCAGAATGAAACTCCATAAATACACCATTATCAGCAATTAATTGTGAGACGCTTACCAATTTTTTTTCTGGATTGATGGTACCAGCAGAACATTACTGAAAAGTAGTGATTTACTATTACATGTGCCCAAGTGATTTGTGCCAATGTGAGATACATGGAGTTTATTTCCATTACTAACAGTAAGACTCTCCTTACCAACATACTCTTGTGCTTCAAACAAGTTGCCTTTTTCATTAGTTACGTGATTGCTTGATCCTATGTCTACAAGCCAAGCTGGATCTGCAACAGTTCTTGATAAGGCCACAAGTGCATCTGGTTTTGAGGAGTTGCTTTGATAGTGCTGATTAGGTTTGGTATCCATGTATCTCCCATCATAGCGGTTGAAACACTTCTCATCTGAGTGATTACTCATCCGATGGATTTGACATGGTCCTTTACTTCCAATTTGCCTACCTCCTCTGCCTCTGCTTCTTCCACCTTTGTTGTTAAAGTTTCTTCCACCATAATTAAATCTTCCTCCTCTGTTTTGTTTGATCTCTGCATAAAATTTGTCGATGTTTGACTTAAGTTAACTGAGGCTAGGCTATTTTTCACAGCATTTAGATGTTCAATCCTGCTTTCATAGGTCATAAGTACGGATTGAAGTTCATGCTAAGAGATGGACTTTCTACTATTGATTTGAACTACAATAGGGGTGTATTCTTCATCCAAACCGGCCACCACTTGGGTAACAAGATCGCCATGAGGAATGCTTTTTACAGTTATTTCAAGGTTGTCTGCTAGCTGCTTGATTATGTTGAGGTATTGATCAATTCTCATTGAACCTTTCATTATCCTTTGAAGCTCACTAATAAGGAAGGTTATTCTCGATTTATTCATAACTCTAAAACTTTCCTAGACTTCATTCCAAAGATTGCAGGAGCTTGAAGAGCCCATCACACTCATTGCTATGTCAGGTATCATAGATGAATACAGCCAACCCGTGAATAGTTGAACAATGGACATCCATTTCATATATTCAGAATTTGGAGTCATCTCCACGGTGACACCAATAGCACCAATGGTTTGAGTTGCCAAAAACTTTGCTAGACAGAATTTTGTCCCTGTAATGAAGCATTCAAGATTATGACCTCTAATGGTTAGCATGACCATGTTCTTCCAAAGTAAAAAGTTGTTCCTATCTAGCTTCACTGGTGGAACTTGGGTGAGGCTTGTCCCAAGTTATGGCAACTGATTTCCTCCCAGCACTGAAGGCATCAATGTGCTTAAAGTTGGCTGAGTTGATTGAGCGTTGTCGTTGGATCCGGTGTTAGCCATTGAAGGCTATGATACCAAGTTAGAATTTGATAAAAGCTGAATTTGTAGTAATTGTAATGATGATTAAAGAATTGTATTCACTTAAAAATACATTACAGTATACAAAGATCACTACACACACACACACACACACACACAAGTTCTTTGAGTAGGGATCAAGCAAAACATGTGTCAACCATGTGATGTAACCATGGGAATCAAAACAGTTATAACAGCTCAATTGTGGTCCCAAAGGTGTAAGTTAGCATCTGATCTCTTCAATGTGTTTGAAATCAATCCATGCGAATAAGTTGCATCTGTCAAGTGAAAATATGTATTTCAACATCCTCTCTCAATCTGGAGTTTATTCTTTTACTTCAATCTTGTCTTTGAGAAATAGAAATTTGGTTTGAGCAAGGGGCTTAGTTAACAAATCTACAATTTGGTCCGATGATGGAATATATTATATACTTAACTTTTCTTCAAGAACTTTGTCCCTGCAAAAGGTATATCCAACTCAATGTGTTTAGTTCATGCATAGTAGAACATGTTAAAAGCTAAGGTACTAGCACTGAGGTTGTCACACTACAATGTAGGAGGTGAAACAGGGTGCAAATTAATTTCCTTAAGCAATGATTCAATCCAAGTTATCTCTGCTGTAATTTAAGCTAAAGCTCAGTATTCTGATTTTGTGCTTGATCTTGCTACAACCTGCTGTTTCTTTGAAGACCAAACAACCAACGCATCTCCCAAATAGACACAATACCCAGCTGTTGACCTCCTGTCATCAGGACATGAAGCCCAATTTGCATAGGCAAATCCAATGATGCTTATTATGTCACTTCTTTGAATCCACAAGCCTTGATCCATTGTTCCTCTTAGATATCTGAAAATTCTTTTCATTACTTTCCAATGTACATTTGAAGAAGTCAGTAGAAACTGACTTAACTTGTTTACTGCGAAGGATATATCAGGCCTTGTATGTGACAGATATTGCAGTCCACCAATTGCACTTCTATATAAGGAAGGATCATCTTATCACCTTCATTTTAGAAATATACTTGCCTAATGTCATAGGTGTTGAACAAGGTTTAAGATGCTCAAGGTTGAATCTTTTCAATAAGTCTTTTATGTACTTAATCTAAGTAAGGTGCATACCAGATTCATCTATTCTTACTTCAATTCCTAGAAATTGATGTAGCTCACCCATGTCCTTTAGTGCAAATTGTGTGTTTAAGTTGTTAATGAAGCTTTTCAACATTTTATTATCATTGCCGATAATCACTATATCATCAACATACACTAAGGCAAAAATCACTTACCTCTGATTCATGTAAAAGATTAAGGAGTTGTCTACCTTTGATTTTGTAAACTTCCATTCTAGAAGTGTTTTCTTCAGTTTTTCATACCATGCCCTAGGTGCCTGTTTGAGTCCATAAAGTGCCTTTTCAAGTTTGCACACAAAGGTAGGATTGGTTTTATCAACAAAACCTTCTAGCTGACTAATATAGACCTCTTCATTTAACTTTCCATTCAAGAAGGCATTGTTGATGTCTACCTGCCTAACACTCCAATTCTTTGAGACTGAAAGTGTAAGAATTATTCTCAAAGTGGAGGCTTTAATTACTGGACTGAAAGTTCCATGATAATCAATTCCTTAAGTCTTGGACTTCAGCACCTTTCCTTCAACATTCTGTTTGACTCTGAACACCCTCTTGTTTCTTATCACCTTCTGATTGATCAAAGGTGGTACAAGTTTCCAGGTTTTATTATTCAACAAAGCACTATATTCATCTTCATTTGCATGGTTTCCAGTCTTTAGTTACCAAGGCCTCAGACACATCATCTGGTTCAAGTCTGCTATGCTCCATTTTATATTACTTGCATTGAGTTGAGTAGGCTTTTGGTTCGAAAATGCCAACTTTACTTCTGGTAATCATAGGGTGTTCTACATTCTATTTGTTGTTCTGCCAAGCTTTGATTCTCCTCATTATTCACCTTAGTCCCCTCAATCTCAATACTTACAACTTCTTCTTGACTTTGGATTTGAGTATAATATTACTCATCTTTGATTCTCATTTTCATTTACCTCAAATGCCTCATTTTTAGCCATTTCTAACTAATCAAATATGTGAGATGTTGCTATTGGAGTTGCTTCATAGTGAATTATATAAATTGAACATGTTAGATCATAGTTTAGGGAAGTATGAAATGGTAGATATTAAATGATGGTTTCAGTTTTCTGTGAGTTATTCATTGTGTTAAGAAAACCAAACTGCAATGAAAACTCTTTTTCATTGAAGACTACATGTCTGGAAATGTAAATTCTATCAGTTGGACTGAGACATTTGTAGCCCTTATGTGAATTGCTGAAGCCAAGAAATACACATTTAGTGGAATGGAAAGTGAACTTACGTTTTTTATAGGGTCTAAGGCAGGGAAAAAAGGCATATCCAAGCACTTTTAGCGATTTGTAGTCAATTTACTCACAGTTTAAAGTTTCACAGGGTGACTTCATCTTGAGAACAGGTGTAGGCAATCTATTGATAAGATATGTGGCTGTGTGAAATAACTCCTACCAATAATGCAAGGGCATACTTGCTTGAGCAAGAAGAGTTAGTCCGATTTCGGTTATGTGCCTATGTTTCCTTTCTACTTTACCATTTTGGGCTGAGGTATGAGGACGTGAAAATCTCATATCAATGCCAGATTGTAGGGCTAAATCAGTAAAGGCTCTGAATTTACCTCCCCAATCTGATTGAAGAGTTCTTATTTTCTTGTTGAATTTGTTTTCAACTAAGTTTTTGAATTAAGTAAACAGGTTTAAGGCTACAGATTAATTCTTCATAGGATAGATCCATGTGTGCCTACTGTAGTCATCAATGAAAATGATGTAATATCTAAAACCTGAGGTAGATTGTATAGGTTCAGGACCCTAGGCATCTGTGTGAATTAAATCAAGAGGAGCTAAAGCATGTGAAGTAGAAGGTTTGAATGGTTGGGAATGCGATTTACCAAGTTGACAGGCATCACATAAATGACTAATTTCATTTACATCAAGCTTTTCATTACATGATTTGAGCACTTGTGACATCACGGGACATGTAGGATGTCCAAGTCACATATGCCACATTTTCATTTTGGACTCGTGTTCTGTGGTATTTCCAGATATTTTAGACTTAACAGCAAAATTTGAAAAGTTCAGCTTATTTTAATTGACTGACTCTTGATAGTATGGCCTTTTAACTTGATCTGAGTGTTCAAATTGATATAATCCATCCTTAAGCTCCCCTTCCAGCAACACTTCCTTCGTTTGTTTGTCCTTAACAGCACAAAAGTCAGAGTGAAACTCCATAAATACACCATTATCAGCAGTTAATTGTGAGACATTTATCAAATTTTTCTGGATTGATGGTACCAGCAGAATATTACTGAGAACCAATGATTTGTTATTACGTGTGCTCAAGTGAGTTGTGTCAATGTGAGAAATATGAAGTTTATTTCCATTATCAATAGTAAGACTCTCCTTACCACCATACTCGTGTGCTTCAAACAAGATGCCTTTCTAACTAGTTACGCGATTGCTTACTCCTGTGTCTGCAAACCAAGTTGGATCAGCAACAGCTCTTGATGAGGCCACAAGTGCAACTGGTTCTGAGGAGTTTCTTTGATAGTGCTGATTAGGTTTGGTACCCATGTCTCTCATCATAGCAGTTGAAGCATTTTTTAGCTGAGTGATTACTTATCCCACATATTTGACATGGTCATTTACTTCCAATTTGCCTGCCTTATCTACCTCTGCTTCTTCCACCTCTGTTTTTATAGTTCTTCCACCATAGTTGAACCTTCCTCCTTTGTTTGTGTTGGATCTCTGCATAAAATTTATTGAGGCTTGACTTAAGTTAATTGAGGCTAGGCTATTTTTCACAGCATTTAGATGTTCAATCCTACTTTCATAGGTCATGAGTACGGATTACAGTTCATGCCAAGTGATGGACTCTCCACTGTTGATTTGAACTACAATAGAGGTGTATTCTTCATCCAAACCAGCCAGTACTTGGGCAACAAGATCACCATGAAGAATGATTTTTCCTGCTATTTCAAGGTTGTCTGATAACTGCTTGATTGTGTTGAGGTATTGATCAACACTCATTGAACATTTCCTTGTCCTTTGAAGTTCACTAATAAGGAAGGTTATTCTCGATTTATTCATAAATCCAAAACTTTCCTGGACTGCATTCCAAATATTACAGGAGCTTGAAGAGCCCATCACTCTCATTGCTATATCAGGTGTCATAGATGAATACAACCAACCCATCAATAGTTGATCAGTGGACATCCATTTCAAATATTTAGAATTTGGAGTCATCTCCAAGGTGACACCAGCAGTACCAGTGGTTTGAGTTGCCAAAAACTCTACTGGACAGACTATCTGTAAAAAAGCCTTCAAGATTATGATCTCTAATAATTGGCATGGCCATGTTCTTCCAAAGTAAAAAATTGTTCCTATCAAGCTTCACTAGTGGAACTTGGGTGAGGCTTATCCCAAGTGATGGCAACTGATTTCCTCCTAGCACTGAAGGCATTAGTGTGCTTGGAGTTGGCTGAACGGATTAAGCATTGTCATTGGATCTGGTGTTAGCCATCAAAAGCTCTAATACCAAGTTAGAATTTGACAAAAACTGAATTATAGTAATTGTAATAATGATCA
>CAIGRB010077600.1:4357-21139 GCA_903798255.1 Fraxinus quadrangulata
GCCTAAGGAGTTTGTGATACACACGGACCATGAATCATTGAAGTATTTGCAAAGTCAAGGTATGCTAAACAAAAGACATGCAAGATAGATGGAGTTTGTAGAGACATTCCCTTATGTCATCCAGTACAAACAAGGTAAGGAAAATATTGTGGCAGATGCATTGTCTCGACGGTATGTGCTATTAACTTCTCTTAGTTCTAAATTTATACATCATGTAATAAATGTGATGTAGATAAGTTCTTTAAGAAGGATGGATATTTGTTTCGAAAAGATAGGTTGTGTGTTCCTAATTGTTCTATGCGAGAGATATTAGTGAGGGAAGCACATAGTGGTGGATTGATGGGACACTTTGAGATTAAAAAGGCTTTAGAAATGTTGAGGAAGCATTTTTATTGGCTTAAGATGAAAAGTGATGTTGAAGGAATTTGTAGTCGATGCATGACTTGTAAGCAGACTAAATCTAAAGTTTTATCTCAAGGTTTATATACATCGTTACTTACGCTTAATGAACCATGAGTTGATATTTCAATGGATTTTGTTTAGGGTTTACCTAGGACTAAGAGGGACGAGATTCAATATTTGTGGTGGTAGATAGATTCAGTAAGATAGCACATTTCATAGCATGTCATAAGACCGATGATGCCACTAACATTGCTGATTTATTCTTTAAGGAAGTAGTGCGTTTACATTGGGGTACTTAAGAGTATAGTATCAGATCGGAATGTAAAATTCTTGAGTCATTTCTAGAGAGTTTTGTGAGGTAAGTTAGGCACTAAGCTTATGTTCTCAACAACTTGTCATCTACAAATCGATGGTCAGATTGAAGTAGTGAATAGAACAATGACACAATTATTTTGCAATGTAGTCAATAAGAATTTGAAGAGTGTTTACCTTTCATAGAGTTTGCATATAATGTAGACATGCATTCTACTACATCATTTTCACCATTTGAAATTGTTTATGATTTTAATCAATTAACACATTTGGATTAAATATCTTTGCCTATGAATGAACGAGATAGCTTAGATGGTAAAAAAAAGACCGAATTGGTAAAGTTATTCCATGAGAAGGTAATGACGCAAATTGAAAGTAAAAACAAACATTTTGCGTCACAAGCAAACAAGGGTCGAAAAAGCGTGACATTCGAACCAAGAGATTAGGTTTGGGTACATTTCAAAAAAGAACGCTTTCCAAAACAAAGGAAGTTAAAGATGCAACCACGAGGGGGGTGGTCCATTTCAAATATTAGAAAAAGGCAATGACAATGCATACAAATTGGATCTTCCAATTGAGTATAATATTTCAACAACTTTTAATGTGTCTGATCTTTCTCTTTTCAATGCCGGTGCAGATTCAAGAATGAATCCTTTTGAAGAGAGAGGCGATGATATGATCCAAGAGTCAAGCCCGGCGAGGACAAGATCGAGATGAGACTCGTTGATTATAGAAGGAGGTCCGATGACACGTCGAGGGCAAAGTAGGTAAAATAGGTGATGTGATTGCTCGTTCAAGCAACGGTTGATGACGTCATGATCTACACGGAAAAAGAGACAAGTTTCATGTAAAGATCGAGGTCGGAAGCCAATTTGATCAACATATTAAAGGCAAGTGAAGTTCGAGCCCAAATGGACTACCATGCAACCGTAAGGAACAATTCCCATGCAGTCGCATAGTAGCCAACATGGATCAATAGTGGAGGTTCAGGTTGAACCATACGACCGCATGGATTAATACTATGCGATCGTATGGAAGGACATATCGGTCGTCCAGTATGCCTACCGGACGTCCGATGCTGATTAATTTCCTTTTTTCTAGGAATTTCCTTATTTCACTAGAATTTTATCTTTTATGATATTTTGTAATCTTTAAACAATTATTTCCAATTTTTAATTAAGTTTTAAGCTTTTACTATAAATACTTGGTCTTTATTTAATGTCACATTTTGACAAATTTATTATTGAGATATATTCGAGAGGCTATTGTGCTCTTCGAACCTTGTTCTTCTTATAATATTCTGAACTTATCAACAGGATTATTGTGGCGTTCAACACCGAGTGTGGATCACGTGTTGTGTAATCAAGAGGTCATTCAAGATTCGTTTTTATTTGGTTGCTTGGTTCAAACTCAAAATCGGGATTATTCTTTGGGCTTTCTTAGGTCTTCAATCTCGTTGTAGATTGCGTAGTGTTCGTTACTACGTGGTTCTCATCATGACCTCATCTGACTGAGCTGACACTCCACCAGAAGGATGTATATCTTTGAATTCAGCTATTCTTAATGTTGGTCTAAGACTCCCATTTCCTAGGATTATATGTAATTTTCTTTCTTCATGGGGAATAGCCCCTATGCAACTTTGCCCTAACAGATGGAGAACTTTGGTGGAAACTTCAATTTTGTGGAGTCAACTAAGATACGCCGAGCTAAGTGTAGCTCAATTCAATTCTCTTTTTACATTTAAAGAGGACGGGAAAAACACGGATTTGTGGTATGCTGGTGTTAGACCTAGAACGAGAGGTTCTTTATTGTTAGATACTCCATCTTCAATAAAAAAGTGGAAAGATGAGTTCTTCTTTGTACTTGAAGAATGACAGTTTCATCCTGCCGAGGTGAGTAGAGAGGATGTAGTCCCTACTCTCTATCACCCATTATGTAAGTGAACATCACCTCCGATTTCTTTTCCTGCTTTGGTGTTAAGATCACTCTCCTAACTGATTTAGTTTTTCTTTTACAAATTACAAGAAGGCTACCTTGAGGTCGGCCACACAAAGATAAGTCGATGCCATTAGAGCTCTCCCTAAGAAGAAAAGATCCTCCAAGTTTGTGATCTCGGACACAAGCTTATTTCTGGCAGGATTATTCCAATCTTTGCTATCAACCTTAGCGTCAAACCGACCTACGACTTCGATCCCAACTTCTTCTTGTAAGTATACTATATGTATTCTAATTACTTTCACCTTGAATGTGGTACTGATGTATATCAGTTTTTGTTTCAGGCCAAGATCCAGATATGTTGGTGTACAAGGCAGCAAAAGCTACAGCAGTTGCAAAGAGTAAGAAAAGAGAGACCCCTCTCGAGGTCATAAGTCAACCTAAGGAGGTCTAAGTTGAGGTGGAGGTTCAACCCTTTAAGTGACGGCGGTCTGAAGAAATGCCATTGATGGCCATTTTTGTGGCCTTAACTACTAAGAACCTATCACCTGAAAGACCTCTCCAAAGGTCAGCTTCATCTACAACTTCTGTCCTAACTATCGCCAAAGCTAGTTCCTCGAGTTCGCAAGAGAAATGCCCGAACTTACAGTGGCCAAACATCGACAATCTAGTGAAGCACACTCTTTGACTTTCTTCGAGCTCCATCTCCCTCGAGGGAGTCCACTCCAGCACTCAATTCCCCTTTGAGAGAGTTGGCTACACTCTTTACCAGGAGTTGGAACGAAATGAAGAGGCAATATCTAGCTGAGATGCCTGTAGATGAGGCTATAATCTCAGCTCACCTCCACAGCCACAAATCCATTTTATATATGATGTCTGTGACAGATAAGGTATTTTACCCAAGCTCTCATACTTTGAAATTTCCTGCATTTTTCAATTTTGTAACTCAAATTGCTCTCTTAGTCTCAGGTGAAGGTCGAACTTGATAAAATTTTGGAGGTGAAAAATCAAGCTTTATGCCTATTTGAAAAAAAATGGAGGTAGAAAAGACGAGATTTGCTGAGAAGGAAAAAGACTACGAAGATCGCCTTAATAAAATGGGAGTGGAACTTAACGCGAGGTTAACCTTAGAACTTAAAGCTCTACAAGTTTGGGGTGGGGGAGAGGATAAAGCTACTGCCTGAGCTAGTAATGAAAAGAGAAAAAAACTTGAGCTGATGAGGCCGATAAAAGGGCAGAGGAGGCCACCAAGAGGGCAGCAGAGGCCGAGGTCAAAGCGTCTAAGGTGGTAGAGGAATTGAGAGCCTATCTTGAGTTTGATGCATTAGCTGAAGATGCTTATGTTGTAGGCTTAGGAGAAATTATAAAATATATTGAAAAGGAAAGGCTAGGCTTTGATGTCTCTTTCTTGGTAGAGGCTTGTGAGGAGCAAAAGAAAGAGCTTGAAAAGTTATCGACGGAGACGGGATTTCGTATCACCCCTGTTGATGAGGATATTGAACATGAAGTCCTTACTCCTGAAGCCCCACCTGCCCCAATTCCTTAGTTTTATTATTATTTTTATTTGTTTTTGTAAGCTTTTGCCCAACTTTGAAACTTCTTTTGGAACTTGTAATTTTGTTTCATGAATGAATGGACAACAGTTTAACCTTCATCTTACACACAATGTCATTACCTCAAAGATTTTTACTAGTACTGCAATTTTTGTAAGTGTTACGAGAAATGAACCTTGCTATTTTTATTTGAATTAAGCGTTGTAATACATGCAACCTTAGCTCAGACTGCTGATAAAGTAAAGCTTTAATGCTTTCTTGTTTAGTTCTCTAAATGTTGCAGCACATGAAACCTTAGTTCGGCCTGCTGATGAGCATGACTTTAATAATTTTCTCATTAGGAAATTTCTTTAAGTGTTGCAATATATATAACCTTAGTTCGGCCCGCTGATGAGCACGGCTTTAATAATTTTCTCGTTAGAAAATTTAGCTAAGTGTTGCAACACATGCAACCTTAGTTCGGCCTGCTGATGAGCAGGACTTTAATAATTTTCTCGTTAGGAAATTTCTCTAAGTGTTGCAGCACATACAACTTTAGTTGGCTTGCTGATGAACGGGGCTTTAATAATTTCATTGTTAGGAAATTTTGCTAATTGTTGTAGCACATGCAACCTTAGTTCCATCCTCATGATGTTTCTATAAATTTTTCCACTTAGCACAACACACATTTTTATTATAGATGATAGATGCGCGATACAAGATACATTTACTGTAATATTTCTTAAAATGTTCTACATTCCAAGGATGCAGCAGAGGTCTGCTAGCTAGTAAGCCCCCTTAAGTAGTACTCTGGTTACTCTATAAGGCCTTCCCAATTAGGTCCTAAAGACCCAGAGCTAGATTTCCTTGTAGCTAGTAAACTTTTCCTTAACACAAAGTTACTGACCTCGAATTCCCGTTTCTTGACCATTTGATTATAATATTTCGCATTGTTTCGCTTATATATGGCATTCCTGATTTCAGCCTCATTTCTTCTTTCTTCTACTAGATTCAGTTCTCCTCACACTCACAACATTTTCTCATTTTCCTCCTCGTTATACATCTTTGTTTGAATAGAGGGAATCTCTATCTCAAGTGGAATCACAACTTCCATCCCGAAAGCTCGAGAGAAATGGGTTACTCTGGTGCTATTCCTAGACGTAGTAAGGTATGACCATAGTACACTGGGGAGTTCCTCAGCCCATCCTCCATTGAGAGTATCAATTTTTGCCTTCAGCGTATGCTTAATGATCTTATTGATTGCTTTGACTTAACTATTAGCTTTAGTGTGGTTTGGCATGGAGAAATGTTTCTGTATGCCAAGTCCTTCGCAAAAATTAACAAAGTGAATATTGTCAAATTGCTTTTCATTGTCAGTTACGATGGAATGATGTATTCTAAATCTGCAAACAATGGACTTCCATATGAAGTTGGTAGTCTTTTGCTCGGTAATCTTAGCAAGGGGTTCAACTTCCACCCATTTAGTGAAATAATCTACTACGACAATTGCAAACTTTTTTCCGTCCTTTCTAGTAGGCATGGGATAGATTAGATAAACCCCCCACTTAGAGAAGGGCCAATGAGCATTATACAGTTCAACTCCTCTGGTGGGAGCTTTATGTTAGGAGCAAAACGTTGACATTTATCACATTTTCTAGCAAATTCCAATGCATCCTTCCTCGTGGTGGGGCAAAATTATCTTTACCGCATTATTTTATGAACCAATGATTGCCCACCGGAATAATTTCCACTCACTTCTTCGTGTGTTTCTTGCAAAGCATAAAGTGCCTCATCTTCATTCAAGCATCTCAACAAAGGCATGGAATATCCTCGTTTGTAGAGAACATTTTCAATCAATGTATACCTTGCCGACCTCATCCAAAGTTTTCTCGCCTCAATGGGATCTTCTAGGCATGACCTTGTCTTCAGGTACGAACCGATTTCATTCATCCATGTAGGTTTAGGATCAATAATCATAGAAACAATTTCCAATCTTTTGATTACTAGATAAGAAATCTTTCCCACAGGAATACTGTCAAACTCCTCTATTTCTTCACTTGTTGCCAACCGAGCTAAGACATCAGCATGACCATTTTGAGTTCGGAGAATTCGTTTGACTAGCACAGTTTGGAAATTTTCGAACTTTTGCCTGACAAGTAGAAGATAGCTATTCATCATTTCTTCCTTAGTTTGGTAAGCTTCATTGACTTGATTGACCACCAATTGTGAGTTACTGTAGACTATCAAATAAGTAACTTTCATTTTCTTCGCCATTCTCACCCCTGCTATAAGTGCCTCATATTTGGCCTCATTGTTCGAGGCTTTGAAGTCAAATAATAATGCTTCACAGAATAATTGGCAGCTCAAACTAATCAAGACATCCCCAGCTCCTGATCGAGCTCCAGTAGAGGAGCCATCAATGAAGAGTTCTCATGGAGTGTCGTGAGGGGGTTCTTCTATTGGATCCGAACTAAACCCCGCAACAAAATCAGCGAGAGCTTAGCCCTTTATGGAGGTGCGATGCTTGTATCTTATGTTGAACTGCCCAAGCTCTACTGCCCACCTGAAGTATCAGGCTTTTGTAAAACGTTCCTTAACGAATAATTAGTTAAGATCTCAATTGGGTGTTCCAAAAAGTAGGGCCTCAACTTCCTTGCCGCCATAACCACAGCATATGCCAAATTCTCCAAAGGAGAATAATGGAACTCGACTTCATGAAGAGCTTTGCTTACATGGTAAACATGATATTGTATTCCTTCCTCCTCTCTAACTAAAACATCACTAATAGCATGCTCAGACATCGCAAGATATAAAAATCAGCATTTCTCCTACTTCTGGTTTTGATAGCAGTGGTGGATGCGCCAATTGTTGTTTCAGTTCATCAAAGGTGCGTTGGCATTCAAGGTCCATTCAAACTTCTTCCCTCCTCATAGGACATCGAAGAAAGGTTTGCACTTATCGATCGATTTGACATAAAATGACTGAGGACAGCTACTCATCCAATCAAACTTTGGACCTCTTTAGGTTTTTTTGGGGCATGCATTTCAACAATAGCTCGTATCTTTTCCGGATTTGCTTCGATTATTCGATGATTCACTAAATAACCCAAGAACTTTCTTGAGTTCACACCAAAAGTACATTTGTACGGATTTAACTCCATCCCGTATTTTCTTGAGATATCAAACATTTCAGCAAGATGATGTTGATGGTCCCTGGCATCTGTACTATTTGCTAACATATCATCAACATACACCTCCATGGTTTTACCAATCTGCTTGGCAAACATGGAATTGACCAGAAGTGGGTAGGTGGCTCCAGCGTTCTTGAGACCAAAAGGAATCATTTTGTAATAGTAAAGACCTCGGTCAGTGATGAAAGTGGTATGTTCCTAGTACGGTTCATACATAGGGATTTGATTATACCCTGAGTATGCATTCATGAAACTAAACAAATCGTGTCCTGCTGCTGCATTTACCATTGATCTATCCTTGGTAGTGGAAAGCTGTTATTGGGATATACTTTATTCAAATTGGTAAAATATATGCACATTCTCCAATCTCTATCATTTTTTTTCACAAGAACTGGGTTGGCAACCCATCTTAGATATTTTTCTTTACGGATAAACCCATTACGAATCAACTTTTGCACCTCTTTGTTTAAGGCCTCATATCTTTCTGGATTTAGAGGTAGATGTCTTTGTTGTCTAGGTCACACCATTAGGTCGATACCTAACATGTGACAAATGATTCCTGGATCGATTCCTTTCATGTCCGAATGATTCTAAGCGAAAACATCGAAGTTTGTGGGAGGAACTCAATGATCTAAACTCAAAGGGATGGTTGCAGTTGATGGCCTATTATGCGTTCTTTTGGAGGATCGCGTGGTCCGACCACTTTATCCAGTTCCTCCACTGATTCTCCCAATTTCACTCTTAAACGTAGGTCTAATGAGTTGAGATCGAATTCGATCAGATATATCATATGAACTTATGGGGGAAATATGTGTATCATTCTTTGCTGGACAAATCTTCGTCCCACATTTCTCGGCAATGTCTCTATTTTCCTTAACTTGTCATATCCCATGAGGTATGGGAAACGTAAGAGAATAGTAGTACACTGATACAATTGCTCTGAGATTAAATAACAGAGGCTACCCCGTAATGACGTCACAGGGTGAATTGGAATCAAATACTACAAACTCTGCATTCAATTTAGTTTGGTGTGGAGCTTCATCAGCCTCAATAGAGAGTTTGATCAACCTTTTTGCTATGGTGAGGGCCCCATTGAGTCCTAAAACCACGTTTGGATATGGTTGTAGAAAATTCAATGGGATTCCCATCAATTCCAGTGTGTTAATATAGAGTATGTTGAGAGAGCTCCTCGTATCAACTAAAACTTTGGGAATGATAACTCCGGCTATGATTTCAAGATAGGGACACGGATCTGCTTCCTTTTCTTCAAATGAAAGTTGATCATTCGCTGTATTTCTGCGGTGCTTCTCAGTAATGCCGATCTCAGAAAGGTCGGTAGCAATGGGTCTCTTTATCCTTGCCTTCATTGCTTGATCATTTTGCTGGCCTCTCAACATTTGGCTGCATATCAATGTTGCAAGCTCTCGCCTCAGCTTGATTTCTACGTATTAACCAACTTCGTTTGGAGTAAAAAACTTTACGCAATAATGATATACTAAGGTGGCGTCCGGTAATTCGTGGAATATGGGCCTCCTCAATATGACATTATAGTTGGAAGGAAGGTTGACAACAACAAAATCTGCTAAGATTCTTCTCTGGCAAGGGACCTCACCTAACTCCACACTCAGAATGATTTGACATCGAGCTTCGATAGGATCAGCAGAAAACCCTTGCAACCTCGTAGAGTATGGCTGGAAATAAAGTTCTTGGAATCCCATATGTTCTAAAGTTCGATAGTACAACACATTGACTGGGCTCCCATTATCCACTAGGGTTCGGTGCACTTGTATCCCAGCAACAGCCATGTTTATTACTAGTACATCACTTTGGTCCTGTAAAATTCTATATGAATCTTCTTTTGAATATTCAAACCATTATGAGTATGGCTTGGTGTCAGTGTTAGACCGTGGTAATCCCATATCGTAATTTAGCCAAATGCAGGCATCACTTACTTATCTGCGCCTTACTCTTCTAGATCCTTCAAGTAAGGATGACAATGGGCCGAGCTAAGCTGCCTCAGCCCGTATATGCACGAGCTCGACTCGCGAGCTTGCCTATTTTTTTAAAACTATACCTAGACCTTAAAAATAAAAAAATAAAAATTGAACAAGTCGCTTGTAAAAAATGAGCCAAGGAGGCTTGGCTAGCCTAGTGAGCCGGTCTGCTCAGCTCGTGCTCGAGCTCGTCTTTTTGAAGAGCACGAGCAGCTCGTGGCTCGTTTTTGACGAGTCGAGCGATCGAGCTGATGAGCTGCTTTCATGGTATTGATTTCCACTTATTAGAGTTCTGATCTCAGATCGGGATAAAGGATCTCGAACTTGGAGGCCTGGATAAACTCGCTGACCTATTCCTTGTTGATTAGGTTGTTGATTACCCGCTTGGTTCGTCTCCCTAGGTTTGTCACAAATTTTTGCAGATGACCTTGCCAAATTAAAGATTCCACTTCTTCCTTTAAATTTCTGCAAGTATCAGTATTGTGTCTCACGGACCTGTGGTATCGACAGTACCTCTCTTGATTTTTCCCTACTAGGGCTTTTTTCTGAGGTGGTAGTCTACGAAATGTTTCTTTTTCTTCTGCTTGCAAGAAGACTTCTTCCAGCGTGGTATTTAATAGATGATATTCGTGGAATCTATTCGAATAAGGCTTACGGCGACCTCGATCCCTCCTGTCTTTCCTCTTTTCATGATTGAAATCTTTATCCACTTTTTTCTCCTTTACTTGATGTGAGGAATGTGGATTTACGTTGGGTTCCTCTTGGTTTGACCTGGCTTCCTCAGCACTTATATGTTTTTCAGCTCGATTCAGGAACTCATGGTACGTCTGAGGTCCATCTTCATGTACAGACCACCAAAACCTCATTCTAGGCCTCAGCTAGAAAGAACTGCCATAAGTGCGGCATCTTAGAGATCTTCTCAACCTCCATAGACTGCTTATTAAATCTACTGAGGTAACTTTTAAGCGATTCAGTCTTTCCTTGCTTAATGATCACCAAGCATTCCTTGGGCGTAGTTCTTGCTTTAGAACCCATAAACTAGGCCAGAAATGTTGTGGCAAGGTGATTCCAATCTTTTATGGATCTTTGGTGTAGCCTTTTGAACCATCTTTGGGCTTTATCTTCCAAGGTTAATGGAAAAGTACGACATATTATGGCATCTCCTGGTCCTTACAGTTCCATCCAGGAAGGGCATTTGTCCAAATGGCTAAGAGATCTCCTTTTTCTTCATACCCGGTCAGTTGCGCCATCTTTAACTTTTCAGACAAAGGTTCAGTAAGAATATCTTTAGTGAAGGGGGAATGGCATTTGGTGAGATATTCCTCCATGTTTCCTTTGTCCTTGGCTTCCAAATCAACAATGCATTTTTTTCAAGGAACTCATTTCAGGTTCCGATAGTTCCAATGATCTTTTGACATGGGGCTCAACATGTTTACTCCAAGGTGTCAAGGAGTGCTGAGAGCCTAATCTATTAGACATGCTGCTAGTTTTCCTAGTAGCTGGCTTCGCTGTTATGGGAGAACTCCTAATCTCTTCAATTTGGCTCTTGGAGGATTCTTCTCCTGAGAAATGGAGAGTCCTTCTGGTTGGAGGTTATATGGATTCCACCTAAGTTTCTATTAGTGGAATTGGTTTCGTTCCAATTGTTGACTACATTTGTCAACTTTTCGATGGCTTCCCTCATCATGGTCATTTGAGGGTCAGAAGCTTAGTTTTGACCTCGTCCTCTTCTAATATTTTGTAACTTGTTGGTTTGTTCAAGACAAGTATGAGTTTGATTTCCGGACACTGAAAAATCATTCTTGATTGTATTTTTTTTTTTTTTTTGAAATTTTATGGAGAGATAGGACTGGTTTTACAAGTTGGGGCCCTCTTTCTAGCGCCAAACTATTGATGTCAAAAATTGTATGAACAAGATTTAAACTAACTTAAAATTAAAGAAGAATTTTTACTGAAAATGTTTTGTAAATTACAATTCAAACTACAAATATTTACTCTTTTTTCTTAAGGATACATTAGAAATATGAAGTGTTTAGAATTTTTTCTTCCCCTTCCTTTTCCCAAGACTCCCATCGTCCCTTTTATAGGAAAGAATTAGCATGTATTCTTCATTTTTTGTCTTATCAGCTACAATATCGAGTTGAGAAAGTATATCATTGGCATGCTTTGATTGGTTACTGAGTTCGGCTCCGTCAGGTCATTATGAATTAACCTTACATGTGGTCCCCAACAATTAATGAATTAATTAGGAAATGAAGTTAAGGCATTTGATTGGTGGAATTGGTGGGCGCTGTGTAAGGAATTTTCAATCATTATGTCCTTCTGAACTTCAGCTATAACTAATTCGAGCTGACCACAAAATTTCCGAGCTTAGATTAGCATGTGCTTAATATATATAACAAACTGTACTTAACAAACTCGGAGGTCGGATGTCAATAATAATAATAATAATAATTATAATAATAATAATAATAATTAGATTGATAAGTTACAATCTTCTCAAAAATAAAATGTAACTATTAAAATTATAAAACAAAAATGAGTAATATGGTCAATTGTCCATTACCAAGTACCAATAATTATCCTAATTTCGTAACACAATAAGAATTAATCCACGCAACATATACCAAAGTCAAAATCCTCTTCTTCTTCGGTCTTCATGCCGCAAACGTTCAAAAACAAAAAACTCCCACAATACCAACGATTTTCCTTCTCAAGTCAACGACGACAACGATTTTCATTCTAAAGTCAATGGCGACAACGTTTTTCTTCATTATTGCACATACCAAACTAACTCTATGTATACTAGGATTTCTGGGTTTAGTAGTTGTTGTGAGCGTGTTGTAGTGATCCAGGTAAAACTTGTGCCATTCTTTTGGTAATCATAAGACAATTATTTGGTAAAAATGGCAAACCTAGATATGGGGAGTAGAATGAGATTCAAGACTTTGAGAGAAGTTAGAAGGAAAGCGAATGGAAAAAAAAAAAACTTGTGCAAATAGATGCGAAAAACAAAACAAAACAAAACAAAAAAACGTCAGAAATTTTGTGTGGTTAGTTAACCCCACATGAGGACATGTGAATCTGCCCCTAATTATGATAATGTTGTGCGATCAATTATGTATACTATGGTCTCTTGATGTAGCTCATGCTGTTAGTACTCTAAGAAGGTCTATGATAAATTTTGGTGTGAACACTGGGCTACCTTAAAATAGTTACTGAGATATTTGAAAGGGTCTTTACAGTTAGGTTTTATGTTTTAATTCTTGTAATGAAGGAGTATTATTTAAGGGTTTTTTATATTCGGATCTTGCAGGTGACAGAGATAATAAGAAATCACTATTGTTTATATGTTTACTTTGTGTAAAAATTGTTTTAATTGCAAATCTCAACTAC
Organism: Fraxinus quadrangulata; assembly: GCA_903798255.1. Taxonomy (NCBI): domain Eukaryota; kingdom Viridiplantae; phylum Streptophyta; class Magnoliopsida; order Lamiales; family Oleaceae; genus Fraxinus; species Fraxinus quadrangulata. The sequence continues at coordinate 17,119 of CAIGRB010077600.1, forward strand.
AATCTATTGTAGCTTGTTGGATTTTAAACGTAAAATAATAGAAAAGTGAAATAGAGAAATCAACACAAGTATTTAACATGGTCTGATGATGTGCCTACATCCATGAGAAGTGAAGCAGATATTTTTATTCAGTATGAATAATAGGGTTACATCATCAGTACTTTTATTCCGTTTCATTCGGTGCGCTCCGCTCTGATATCGATCATTTTGATTCAGTAAATTTGCATTTCATTCTATATGAGCCACATATACAACATAGCTTTATCAACTACAGAAATTAAAAACATAGCCACAACTGAGGCTATAAAGAAAAGCTTTATGGTTAAAAGGTTTGTTATCTAAAATTAATAAAGTATCTAATACTATCGTAGTTTACTCAAATAGTGAAAGTGTTATTTATTTAGCTCCTATTTGACAAATATTCAAGTGAGTTTTTTTTAGGAAAAATGAGTTTTGAAATAGCAATATTTTTTGAGAATATGAGATTAAAAAGTAGGAAAAAAATTTTAGTTTTCGTGCAAATATTTTATTATGAAAATGTGATCGAAAATTATTCGGAGAAAAAAAAAAAGTTTTGTTTTAATGATTGTCAAATAAAGGCTATATTTGAATATCCTAATTTTCATGAAATAACTGAGTACATTGATGTGATGCTATATTTTGTTAGAAATATTATCGTAAAAGAATCTTTATCTCTTGGAAAAAAAAATCCCAACTCAATACAACTCATTTGATATGAGGACTAAAGTATTGCCTCTAAATAAGTTTAAATCTTGTTTGAAAATATTGAACATTGATACTGTTTAATTTCATTTTGTAGGTACATATTCTTTGATGCTGATTGGTGTTATAAGTATCTCATAATTGTAGATTAATTGTTAGTCTAGAGTTATTTTTTGTAATACCATTGATACAGAGGTAGAGATTGGGCTATGATATCAAAATCAACCTAATTAAGCTATGATGAGAATGGTATTGGCCCAGTTGCCAAATCTATTGCTTGATAGTTTCAATATAATGAGGTCCAAAACCTGGATCTACTAAATGGACTAAATCGTTTTTGAGAAGTGTGACTTTGGTATTAATTTGTCCCACTTGAACTTGATACGTTGTTAATTATTTTGGACTGTTGATCTTGATCTGAGATCAACGTAGTCAAAGAGCGTATAAATAAAACCCTTTGTTGTTGTTCTAATTTATTCTAATCGTCTATTTTTTTGTCGTTTTCTATCTATTTTCTCCTTTGTCTTCTCTTAAATCTTCGACCTTTGGTTGGAAGATTTCTGCAATTTTTGTGTGAAATTAAGAGCCTGAGTGATTATTTGGTGAGAACAGTAACGGCGTGATTTAGGGTTAAGTTCTTCTTGTCCTAGAGATAACTTCAATAAGTTTGTTTGAGGGTCTCGATCCTATAAGTATTAAGCTTCCAATTGAATTATACTAATTTGTTGTCAAATTCGAATGTTTCGAAACAAGAGTTATGTTCGTTGTTGTTTGGTTAACTAAGATTAACCTAATTATTATCTAAGGTTTTGTGAAAACTATATGTGAGAAGAATATGTTAAGATTGTTAGAGGCTCTGTTTGATATGCAAGAGTACAATAGTAGCCTGTTTTCTGTGATACTTTGATGCTTTAAAAAAGAACTTTAAGAGTGTTTGATTGACATAGAAAATATATTTTAGAAAAGAAAATATTCTTCTCGAGTTGAGGAAATAAAAACCTACTACTCACAAAGAAAAAAATGTTTTCCTTAAAAAAAGGAAAATTATGCATATTTTTAAAAGTTGGAAAATATTTTCCATTAAAAAAATAGCAATCAAACACTTCAAAGTAGGAAATTAGATAGAAAGCTAACATTTTTCATGGAAAATAAATGCAATCAAACACATCCTAAGTATTTTAAATTTTTTATAAACTTATTTGAAATTTTTTATTTGTTAATGTTCGATTTTTGTATAATACACTGCAAAATCCATTATGTTTATATTGTAGTTTTTGAATACCAAGGAATATTTCCAGTCATGTAAGAGGGAAAACCAATAGAATAAAATTGCTACTAAATCCATCTTTGTTGGTCGCATATACCAGTAAAGAGTAAAACCGGTTAATAATTAACTTTTGTTGGCCACTGAAATTTTCCAAATTAAATTAATGAACTCAAATATATACTGGATATTATATATTATAATAATAAACTATTTTTACTTAATAATACTATCAAAATGATTAACCTACAAATAATCAAAATACAAACTACATCATGGGACGAAATACAATTAATTTTAATCACACATTTTATGAGATTTACAACTTTTCAACCTTATATTTCATCAATTTTTATCAAAATTCACTAAATTTTTTTTTTGTCTATGCCAAACAAGGACTAAATGTGGACTATAAATCCCTATTAGATGATGTATGATGAAAAGACGCAAGTAGATAGAGATCTTGAGTGACTATTAATTAACTAGTCATGCTACTTGAACAATCTTATTTGTACAATTATAGATGACAATTTTTGCTAACATCATCACATTTACTCATTTTTTTAATTGTCAAACACTTTATTTTTTTTTTTAAATCATTTGTTTGGATTTTGACATCTCCAACATTGACAATAATGTTTGCCAACCAACATTGTACAAATAGTTTAATTCTGAATTAATTAGTTGAAAAATATAATGATTTGTTCGAAATATGTGATTTGGTCTTACAAGCAATTCAGTTGGTAAAATCAAAAGGACAAGTTCATTTGTTGATAACTGAATTAGGTGGGCTGTCTTGGAGCAAACTATGCCAACATTTTCAACATTGGTTATTTTTTTTTATTTATTTTTTTTTCTCTACAACTATTTAGCGCTTCCATGAATTGATTTGTTTTTTATATGATATTTTCAACCATTTAACTAAATCGAATCGAAATTATCGATTTGGCGCACTTGAACCCATCAATAAAACATTTTTGAATTAAGTCAAATAGTTCTAAAATAGTCTGGTTTAGGTTTTAAAATTTTAACTACGACAATCGCTTAAATTTTTTTTTAAAAATGCTGGAAATAAGACTAATAAGTTATAGTGTTAACCTCAAAAATAAAATATAATTAATACAATTATAAAACAAAAACGAGTAAAATGATCAATTGTCCATTACCAAGTACCAATAATTATCCTAATTCCATAACACATTATGAATCAATCCACGCAACATATATTAAAGTCTTCTTCTTCTTCTTCTTCTTCTTCATGCCGCAAACATTCAAAAACAAAAATTCCCGTAATACCTAAGATTTTCATTCTCAAGTCAATGGTTGATTTTCATTATTATAGCCCATACTACACTAACCCTATGCATACTAGGATTTCTGGGTTTAGTAGTTGTTGTGAGTGTATTCTCTTGGACGGCTGGTACTATATTCAGAAGGTTGTTAACATGAGCCCAAATCTAGAAGTTGCGTTGAGTCTTCTTTTGTATGTTCTTTAAATTGTAATATTGGTTAAAGTTGGGTCTCTAAATCCCTATCTTAAGTTTATTTTTAATTATTTATAACATTTCAGACATTTTTATAATGTAGATTTATAATGCAGGAATTCCTCTTTCTCGTTTTTGTGATACTCGAAATTCATACAAAAAAGAGTTTTAACTAATTATTATAGTCGTGTGATGCAAATACTGTTGAAGTCTCAAAATAAATGAAATTCGAAATATTTCATTTTAATGGCTCTAGAAAACACTACAACTTCAATCAAATAACATGTCTGGACTAACAGTAGATTGTGCTATGGGTACTAAATATTACACAATTTTTGTGAACCGATCAAATATAACCAAGAAATTAAACAAATACAATAAGAAAAAATAAAAGCTTATCCCGAATTTGGGGAAATAAAAACTCTCCATGTGAATCTTCTTATCGATGCTGCTAACAGAGGGGAAGATCCGCAGGAGGTTGCTCTAACGTTTGCAATTCCCCCACTCCATTTTCCACCAAGAAAGCCATTGCCAAACCCCAGGTGATGTG
>CAIGRB010077613.1:1515-18918 GCA_903798255.1 Fraxinus quadrangulata
TTTTTTTTTTTTTTTGAGTTAGTCCAATTACTATACACCATGGTGAGTGTATGTTTGGTAAATCATTTCGTAGATTATAAATTATGAATCATAATGAATGCAATTGATAAAAAGAGAATAATAGAGTAAATCTTATAAAATGTGTGAATAAAAATAATGCGACCTAACGGCGAACGATCCTCCCAATGGCCGCACAATGATATAAGTGGAGCGATTTCTTGGTCATCAATATGGTTTTATGCTTGCGATTATCTATTGAATAGCTTTCTATCCTTTGCTTTGATGGTTTATCCATTTTTTTGTTACGGTATTAAAGTCTCTGAAATCAGAAAAGAAAAGAATCTTAATTCAACATCTCAATTGATTAGGTGGAGGCGGGATTCGATCCTACAATCCTCAAATCATGAGGCTGATGAGTTGACCAATTACTCGAGCTAGCAAGGTGAGCAAGATTCTTTATTAGAGAAGAGAGGGGATAAGGCTAAATCGAGGGCCGAGGGTCATCGTGTGAATAAAAATAATGTTTATCTGACAAGTTTGAAAAAACTATACCTAACATGTTGGTTGAATATCCGAGCCCTCTATCCAACGAAGAAGGTGGTTTAATCAATTTCTTTTTGAATATTAATGGAGTTTGAACATCTTAATGAAATCGCAGCCTACTTTTATGGATTTTTTAACCTTTAACCGTAAGGTATTCTCGTGATCTCGAAGTTACTAAAATCTAACCCAACCACCACCTTCAAAGAAATTTTAATCTACTTTTAAGTTCTGGCTTTCAATGTTTTCAACTTCATTGGACAATATAACACTGACTTAACTAACACATAGATGAATAGCATTGAAATTCAGACATCATTTCATAGAAAAATACTAATGATATCACGATAACCAAACATCAAAAAAGACTGCGAAGTGGAGCTCACGAGTGGCATCTTTAAATCCTCCAATCTGAATACATGGATGAAGTACAACGGACCATCTGATGAAACCACAAACCAGACATTAATTGCTGCGTTTATCTTTTAGACCTTTAACTAGCATAGAAGCTTGAGAATCTAGTTCCACGTAGGAACTGAAATTGTGAAGGTTCTCACCAAATCAACATACAAGAAGATTGTAAGATAATATACTTGCATAAAGGGTAAGAAAGAGTGTACTCAGTAACGATATTTAGTGGAGTAATCTTTCGGAGCAATAACTAGACCACGGCCCTTCCTTGCACCACGGTAGACCGTCTCGACAATGTCGACGAACTCCTGTTTATCCTTCAGTGCCCAGTTGATCTTGTTGTTGTTTCCAGTGCCAAGATCGATCATAATGTGCTTGTTTCTGAAGAAGAACATGATGGTGGAAGGGTCATATAACTCATACATCGTGTTAAAGTCTGGCACCTCTGTGATATCCACCAGGTAGATAACAGCAAAGTTCTTTAATGTTTCAGCAACTGAAGCCAGCACCTCGTCCATCTGAAACCCAAAACGGAATTACAAGTCCATGAAACAACTTATGAATAAGGAGAGGTTATCAAGATCAATCAAGCAAATAACAAAAATAAATTCAGCCAACTAAAATACGTAGACGAAGAATTGTAAATAAGATACTATCTCCAGGGAAAATGGATTTCTTCCTCCTTACCACCATCTTCACCGTGTCAGATAAATCATGTTATTCGACCTATAAATTTGTAACACAAATTTGAATCGCTACTATATTAATGTAAAACCATCAGAAGGGAAATATAAAACCTTGGGTCGTGAGATGGAAAACTTCCATTTAAACCTTACTTGATTTTACTCAAGTTCCAATATCAAAAAAAATTAATAGTACAGGCCCCTATTTGACAACCATTATTTCAAAACTCCTTATTCTACACTCATTTTCAACCACACATTCACACAATAAAATATTCTACACGCGTAGCCAAAAATTTTCCTTACTTAAACACATTATCCACAAATTCTAAGTTCAAGACTTTGTTTTTGCCAAATAATGGCCATCAAACAGGGGAATCCACTACAAGAACCAATGGAACCGGGTAAAGGAAAGAGACACCATACAGAACACTTGCAAAAGGATCTATAGAACAAAAGCAGTTACACATCCTTCTTAAACGTTCAATGAAACCTTCAATCTCCAAAGACATCAAACACAAAATAGTGGGGAATCACTTCAAACAGCAAGCAAGGCTATGCTTTACTCCAATAAACTTGGCTGGCTACACGAATTCTTTCTCAACATTCTGTCCAAATCAAAGTGAACTCTGAAAATAAAATCATAACTATAATCAAGCCTACTAATGTAGATTAATAAGTTGTTAATTCACTTTAACCAGGACTTCAATCCGATATCATGGAACCCTAATAACGAGGTAATAATAGATACAACCAGATCAAATACAAATAATACCAAATAAATAAAGCTAAAACCTAATATGTAAAAAAAAAAATTGCAATTAACAGGAATACTCTGCCAAAAAAAAAAAAAAAAGATTCGCCTTATTAATTTTTGAAAAAAATGATAAATAATGCAAAAATTACCTGCATGCAGGTTTCATCCCAGTCGTGGCCGAATCGGATGATGACGAGGCGTTCCTCCTCGGCGAGGATAGCTTGATCCACGGCCCATCCCGAGTGGAGGTGTGGCAGCATATACGACATCGTTCCGTTCTTCGAGAGTTCGAGTTTAGAAAAATTTGTTCTGGTTCTGTCACTTCTGTATGACCCGGAACGATGTCCACGAGTTTAGGCTTTTAACATTTTCTTAGCAATTTGCTTCTCTCTTGTCTGTGTCACTGCAATTTTCTCCAATTGAACTAGAGTCGCGTGATTTCGTAAGTAGTAAAAATTTCCCACACGAGGAATTAAAAAAAAAAAAGAAGAAAACCTCTCATTTGCACTTATTGCTAAAATAGTCACTATCATTTCAAATTTGACATTTACCCATTCATTTTAAACATTTCTTGCAGAGTTGGTCTTTTCCATCATAGTTCATTGAATCCTTCCGTCAACTATAGGTAATTGACACAAAAAGTCTATCGTATGCTTTCATTGTGCAAATCGTTCATATCGTTTCAATTTTGACATTTAGACACTCAAATCAATCTTTCTTTGCTCAAAAAATCCTTATCGTCTATTTTTTCCATTAAATAATTGTAAAATAACTATTTTACCCTCCTCATTAAATAAAGAAATAGAAAAGAAATAGAAAAATTATAAAAAAATTGCACTTAGAGTCCCAGATTTTTTAAAATTATAAACGAGCCTCACGTAAAATAATATATAATATTCTAATGAAAGAAAAATAATTTATCTTCTCAATTAATCTACCTATTCCTACGCCCATTTCCTAACCTCCACCACCATTGAAATAATTAAAAAGAGAATTAAAAGTATAAAAAAGGTAAGAAAAGAATTAGAAATAGAAAAATAAACAAATAAAAACAACAAGGTGCTTTTTCCTCGTCGAATTCCACACATCTGCCATCGATCGTCACCACCACTTCCCATTCTCCCCATCCCAATGTGATACCATCCAAGAATTTAGTTATTTTCCTATAATCAAGTTTCTTATTCCAATATTTTTTTATTTTTAATGAAATTACAATAGTTTTTAGGAATTTAACTATTTTTAACAAATTCTTATTTCTATCTTCTTTTTGCAAATTACACACACGCGTTAACGCGCGCATGCACACATATACCCTCACTATATCAAATTTTGAATTTTGTTCAAGAATAAATAAATTTCTATATATAAGGCAAAAGAAACTTAGATGAAGAAAAACACCATTTTTTTTTATTTTCTTACTTTTTGTTTATAAATTTAATTTTCCTTTTAGTTATTTTTGTGGTAGTGGCAGAGTGTAGGGAATGGGCTTAAGGATAGGTGGGTTAAGATAAAAATATTTTTCTTTTATTAGAATGTTTTAAATTGTTTTACATGTATTTTTTTTAAAAAACTTTGAAATCTAGATGCAATTTATTATTATTATTATTTCTTTTTTTTTTCTTTTTTTTGTAAAATTTATAGCTCAAACAAGGACTTAAACGAGGATATTAACATCTGCCTAAACGATGACGTGCAAAGACCATGTCCTTACCATACACCTTCCCTCTTCCAACAAATGCCATCGCCTTAAAAATCGAGACCCGAAAGTACACCTAAAACCTAGACGAAACCACTGCGCGAGTTAACACACTCAACTCAACCTTTGACCTTAGCATAAAGCAACTGAATTCCACGCCGACCAAAATCGCGTGAAATAACCATTTCCTCGAAAGATGAAAATAACGCCATGCATCGTCGGCGTTTGGACGGTGGCGGCTGACTCAAGAAACCAAATCTTTTTGCATGATAAATTGTGTACTATACAATAGATTCATCACGTGACCGACTTTTGTACAGAGTCAGAGACAGTCCATTAACCCATAAGAAGAACCATTTTCTTGCCGCAGATTCTTCTCTCTCACACAGTCACATACCTGCATTTGTTTGGCTCACAATTTTCCAAAAAATTATTTTTCGCTCTCTTATTTTTAATTACATAATTTTTCGTAAAATAATATTATACGTAAATTCGAAAATTTTTTATTTCTTTTTCAATCATATATTTTTCAAAAAAAAAATATTATTCCAAAATTTATAATTTAAAATAATGAGGGTCAAATGGGATTGTGCTTAGATGATTTCATTTTTTTAAATAAAATTTCCTTGGCTAAGTATAATGGTATACACACTAATATATATTTTGGACTGGTACATGTATAGAATTTTTGTACGGATAAATTAATAGATGCATGTGTTTCTTGATTTGAATTTCAGATCACATGTGCAAGTAAAATAATTGATATATTTTTGTTGGTTTGTGAAATTTGTACAAGAGTGTGTTTTGTTTTGTTTACTTGAGGCGTCACTGTTGAACTCGAGTGAAGTTTTGTAAGAAAACGAATAAAACCAAAACGGCGGGGGCCATTTCTTTCAATTTTTGCTGTGCTTTCTCAGTTGTACTGTACACACATATTTATCACAGTCAAACTTGCAGAAACAGAGCTGATATTTATAGAGTGGATTACAGTTTGTGGGTTTGTTACTGGGTATAAAAGAAGGAAAGGCATGCAGCAGCACCTGATGCAGATGCAACCCATGATGGCAGCCTATTATCCCAGCAACGTCACTACTGATCATATTCAACAGGTAATTTTTCCTCTTCCCCTTTTCTGCTTCTCTGTATGCACATTTTTCTTCTTTTAAGGCATTCCGCCATTCACCCTGATTGGCATACCCAGGTCACCTTCACTTTCACTCAAGAAATTGAAAATTTTTAGTTAGTATCCTGTAATTTTTTCTTGGTATTATTAAGTTTTTTTTGGTGGGTTTTCCATACATTTGCGCTCTTTTTCTGGTGAGGTTTTTAGGTTAATTTATATATGGAGGAAGTTTTGTCTTGTTCTACTGGTTGTTGCTGAATATAAAGTTGCCTTATTGCTCTTTTGTTTTGATTTGACACTTCATTAACATCTCCGAAGAGGCAATTTCAGTAATCTTGTATTTGGATTTAAAGTTCTTATTGTTTTTTCATTTGCTTCTGTTGGTAAAAAAAATAATAATAATAAATCTCGTGATAAAGTAATGCTTTACTTTGTGGTGAACTCCATAATTTGGAAGGATATTCTTGTAGCTCATGAAAATTAGGGTTAGTTTGATGTCTTCTCTGGTATATATGTTGAAAGATTGTCTCTCCCTTTTGACAGAAGGAAGGAAGGTTTGTGCTATTCTGGTTTTGTGGGTAATTTGATAGAAATGTGTGGTAGAAAATAAGTCATTGAAATTAACTATTGACCTTGACCTAAGATTAAAATCAATCAATCCCCACCAAACAGGGGCGGCATTTTTTTCCTTTCTTTTTTCTTCAATAGAAATTGAGAGATTTTCTTTGTCTTCTTTGGTTCCTGATTTCATTCATTGCTATCATTCAATAATTGTAATTGTCTTCTGATATAACTATTCTTTATGTTGGATAATCATGGGAATGATTCAAAAAATAAAATAAAAGGTTCTCGTGCAGAAAATTTGATATACAACTAACTCTATTTTGTTTTCCCTTGCTTCTTCTTTCTCTTTTTTCCTTTTTTTTTTTTTTAATCAAACCCACCCTGCAGGTGGAATATGTATTAATATGAAAATAGTATTAGAATACAAACTTGGGGGAGGGATATATGACTTGATCTCCACGAAATATAATCCAAGAAGTTTTGGAGCAAGGAATTAATAAAGCGACTGATTTTATTCTCATGAGACCATTTTCATTCTCCGTGTTATCATACACCTTGTTTAAACTTCGGAGTATGCTAGTTCAGGACCAAAACCTCTATTCACTGATCTTTTGTGTTTCCCTTGCTTTTTGACACTGGTTAGTATTATTAACGTGCTTAAAACTTACGTAATACACTCTACGAACTAAGCCACGTGGCAACAAGAGTGTGTCAAAGGTGGACACTGCTGACTGCTTTAAAAAATATCAAGCAAAGATTGCTAAGAAAATCCAAGGTCAGATCCCGGTCAAAGGTCTGATAGGTCCCAATTGCACTACGAACAATGTCGAGCAAATCAATATTTTGATATGCATAGAAGCATGAAGCTTTACCCTCACTTGTTCGATACTTGCATACCACACAACCAACAGCAAGTCATCCTCCACCCCATTCAAATCTGATGTACTGCAGTGTATGAGCTTATTTAAGCGTGTGGTAACCAGCAAATTATAAGACATTACAGTGTTCGGATTTGTCTAGTCAGCTCTGTCTTTATTAATGGAACAACTATGATGGCTTAGTGCTCCTTCATGCAACACCAAACCAAATCTAGGACCTACTCTACAGAAGATATCCCTTCTCTTCTATAAATACCCCTTTAGCCATACTTCTATAATATTTTTCCTTTGCTGTACTGATCTCAATGTCAATGTTGTGTCATTAGCAGTGTTGTAAAAGGTTTTCATGGTTGCAATTTCAGAAGCTACAAGGCTATTTAATTTGTCTAAGCATTCGCATAATTGCTTTTTTGGTAGTCAGCATTACAGGCTTTGACAACTTCTTTTTCATATTTCAAAATATAGAACCATAGTTTTTTTCCTTGCATCATTCCCCCAGTGGCTTCAATATATAGCCTAAATCCTGTAGTGGTTTCGATTAATGGACCATGTAAATGCAATGTGCTAAATTTCAGCAACTGTCCCCAGGCTAAATGCTGTTCTTGTATAGTGTGCTAAATATGTTTTATTTTTTTTATTTTTGGTAATCAATTAAGTATTATATGCAGTATCTGGATGAAAACAAGTCACTGATTCTGAAGATTGTCGAAAGCCAAAACTTGGGTAAAGTTAGTGAGTGTGCAGAGTGAGTACAGTACTTTTTTTTTTTTTTTTTGGTCTTTTAATTCTCTTGCCTTCTCATCTAAACTATAGCAGATGTATTATTATTTGGTATAATTATTCATCTATTCTATCTCTCCTCCAAAATATGGCTATGAAAAGAATTACACATTACTGGTTTCAAGATTTCTTGGAAGCCTGGTTCATTGATATGAAATTATTATGAACATTGGACGGTGAGAAAATTTATTCAGTTAATTCTCTTTCCTAACCGAGTAGAATGAACAATTTTAAATAATTGATAGCCTAAAAATCTATTCTAGTTGCATTAAATTTGTATCGTTTTCATATAAACAGTTATAAAGGTATTGTTCGTTTTAGCATTGATGCTATGAGCAAATAAACATCCTCCTAATACATGAATAAATCTTCTTTTCGAGAATAAGTTTAGAGAAATCAGTCAGGAGACAACATAATTTGTCATAGTCGGATCACCTAGTCTAGTGCAAATTTAATTTTATGTGTGTTTTGGGGGTTTGGTAGAAAGCCTTCCACCCCCTGGAAAAATAAAAAGACGATAGAAAACCTGTCTTCATCTATGTGGATTTTACATTTTCCACGATGACCAGTTTTGGATTCAATAAATTAATTTTGATCCTAATGTAGGTTGATGCTACATCTTACACTTTTTTGGATAATGCATTCTTAGAGACGTGCTCATTTTATTTAGTGCCGTGCAAATTGTTGATATTGGCCACCTTTTAGAAATGTGGTTTATTTGTTGGCTGTCTCCTCACTTGGCAGGAACCAAGCTAGGCTACAGAGAAACTTGATGTACCTTGCTTCTATTGCAGATTCGCAACCTCAACCACTTGGCACGCATTCGCAGGTAACCCTTTTCTTGGTAGCAAAGCGGTTCTACATCATATGATATGCCAAGGACAAAATGTCTGATGTTGGAGGTATATTGGGCATTCATATTCTGCATCAGGACTGCCTAATATCCTACAACGTGTAAAGGAGTTCTTTTTCAGTATAGCATGTACTTCATGTCGGAAGTACGCCTTCAAAATAGATCATATAATATGATTCCTTGATACATGGACCAAGCACGAAATAATAGCAATGTTCGTGTAGGACCCCCCTTGCAGTATCTAACTAGAGTAAAAAATTCCCATACTTGAATTTTCCTAAAGAGATATTTCATAGAAAATGTTCAATCAACAAGTGTGAGGAATGCAGTTTCGGTTAAATAAAATGGGGAGTAAAAAAAGAAAAGCTCTATCTATGAATAAAGGGGAGGACTGAATGGCAAAAGAAAAGGCAAATCAAAACCTGCTGAACGTGGTTGACCAATGCCTACTGCCGGTGAATGTCCCAAGGGCGACTAAAGATTAATTGCTAAACGTCTCATGATTAATCTAGTCGTAAATGTCATGGGATTAAACACGAAAGAGAAAAATTCACAGTTGAGGGAGTCCTGCACAAGCATGCTATAAATTGAGGGCGAACCACTAAATTTGTTTGCTTTGCGTTTTTCAAATTTCTACTTGATTATTAGGGTTTTGGAACTTGTGGTTAGGACTTAATTCATAACGAACTTTTGCGTAGATGCTGGATGTTCAGTGTAAACTGGTAATGTTGCTGGATCCCATGTCTTTTATTGTAAATAGCTATTTTTAACAATTCTAATTCCCCCCTTTCCTTCTCTATTCGTATCAATTTTTATTGTTACTCCTGCAGAGTACTAGTTACGTTGTTATTGCATAGTGTTCCAAGACAACTGGTACGACCTTTGTTTGTGGTCATGCTCTTTGTTGATGTTTTGCAGTATCCTGCGGGAGGGATTTCGCAGCCTGGTGCACATTACATGCAGCACCAGCAACCTCAACAGATGACACCTCAATTAATTATGGCTGCACGAGCCCCCATATACGGCCAACAGCAATTTCCAGCACATCAACAACAATTCTTCCATAACCAACTTGGGATTAGCTCGGGAGGAAGCAGTGGGATTACCATGCTACAAGGCGAGCCTCATGGTGCTGGAGGTAGAGGCTTTCCTGATTTTGGACGCAGCAATGCAGTAACCAGTGGAAGTGCTGAACAGCAAGGTGGAAGCACGGGAGGGCACGGAGGTGATGGTCGTCACGGTTAAACGAGTTTTCTGCTGACGTTTGAACTCGGGAATTTTGACCGCGAACAGTTTCTTCAGAAACTTAAAATGCATTAACTTATAATTTATTTCAGGTCAGGAAAGACTGTAGGTTTTTTAGCTCTCTGTTTTTGTGCCTTTTGTTTATTGACTCTTTCCTTTGCAATGCTGTTACGAACATTTTATTTTATTTTACATTTTATTTAGTTTGAATAAATCAAGAAGTCGAAAGGGTATGGATTTGGATCGTAATACTCGAGTTTATTTCAATGATTTAATCTAGTGATGATATGGTGAAAATAAGAGAACGAGTAACTGAACCTCAGTAATATTTATATGCTTACCGTCAAAAACTCCTCCTGCAGGATTTAACCAACCAATTCTAATAAAGAAGCTAATTTGTTTGGACTTTCAAATAATGATAGCCGTCTTGTTCAACTAATTTTGTTCATTAACATCCAAGAACTCACTAATTGATCAAACAAGGAGACGTGGAAATGAAAATGCATAACCAGCCACAAAACCATCATAATGCTGATAAACAGTAACAATAGTTTATTTATTTTACAGTGTTCTCTCCCACAGGGAACGACAAAGTTCAACCTACTACTGTAAACAATCACAGGCGAATGATAAAGAGTAACAAAAATGAAATTACGGGGCAAAGAAAAAGGAAACCTATCAAAAGCTTTACATTAACAAGAACTTTGACTGGAGTCCAACAATGGACGAAAACGAGCAGAGCTAAGTGACTCGTATAAAAGTGTCCCCCTTTGGCTTTAGGACTAAATATCATATGATTCTGTCTCTCTCTTTACAAAGAAATAAAGAAAGTGCAAGTTTCACTTTGTAACTGTCTACTTGATTGTATGGTGATGACTATGAGATTATGCACCTCAGGCAGTTAAAGAGTTACCAAGAGCTGATGCGTATACTTCTCTTTATCTAAGATTCACCAGGAAATTGTCCACTGATTAGGGACAGGTACCTGGTATGAAAGAAAATTTCAGTCTTGTACATAAACAGAAAAACAGAAGGGCAAAATGAAAGATATAGTTCCTATTTTATCTTCGAAAGGATGATCAAGTGGGTATCAAAACTTTATGGACAGCTTACTTTCTCAGAAATTTATGCAGCAAAAGTCTGTATATTATACCACTTTCGCACTTGCCTGTGGTTACACACAACCGTCTAGTTGAAACTACTGGTATTTTGTTTCTACTTATTGTATGGGTTTCTTCCTTGTTCCTTGCACTACTAAAATCCAATTTACCCTTCATACATTTATCAATCTGTAATTATACAAAATCAATAAAACAAAAAACTGCAGACGCAATTTGACACCATAGACACGAGAAACATGAAAACTAGATAGCACTACATCTGAGACGAGGTCAATTCAAATATTTAGTGAGTTACTTATCTAGTATCTCACATCTTTTAATAGTAGAGTACACAGGACTTTGTGTTCAAATATAGATTTCAAATGGAAAGGTCGGAACAAGATTTGGTAGCATTCCCACTAAATATAACTGAGAATGGAAAGAGACGAGAAGACAATGATCACATCTACTTGATACACTATCAAATAATGATAAAATTCAAAAGAATATGATGCTCTTAAAATTAACCATGTTATGTTAAAACTAAATAGTCCAAAACTTGTAGGGGGATTGTAAAATGGAAGCGCCATTCACATGTGACTCAGATTAATGAAACCATGTACCTTTTATCAGTCGACATATCGAGATTTATTTTTAGCCTGAACGCTTTTGATATAAGGGGCAACCAACAAATCCAATTTTACCAACCAAAGTGCGACTGCAGATGATGTTTGTGGAATGGATGGGAAGCTTGCAAATATTTGATCGAGGAGATAATCAGGACTCAAGTCATCATTTAATTGATAAAACCAGTCCTCATTGATAGCACTGATAAAATCAGCAAGAACCTAAAGCATTTGTAAAAGCAGATGAGAGAGTATAAATATCAGCCTCTAGATAAGTCGACCAGCAATAATCAAACACAAAATAACAGACATGCAATTTTCATCACCTGCAAAAACTCTGCCAAACTCGAGGTTCGTCGTAACCTATTGACCCAAAGATTATGAGCAGATTTTTTCCAAGGCCACAAAAAGGCTTCGTCGGGCAGAACTGTCTGCAAGTAGTAAGAAAATGTTAATCCAAGATAACTGAGAAGACAATCCAAATCATACAACCAGAAAAATTCAACTAAAACTCTCTTTTCCCAGCGTTGTTTCAACTGTTCCCCTATGGCAACAGCACTTTCTATGCTTATATAACCTATAATTTTTTAGGCACTGAATCTTCCCTGCAATTATTAAGAAATGTCTAAACAGGCTTTATCACTCCTGAAATGCCAAAGGTAAATTTGTGCCCTAATAGCTACAAGTATTTATGCTTTCATTTTGCTACAACGCTAACACTTTAGTCTTCATCCTCCCACTCAACCATAAAATATTCCTGTCAGCAATTTAAACTTCTGGGTTTCTAACACGATGACAGTCTAAAATAAAAGGCATCAAATGTTATTTCATGTAGTGCCAAGGCAGCTATGTGGTTCATACCACTTATGCAGTACCATATGCATCGTGCATTTTTAATTGCCTATTGAAATGCCAAGGTCAAGGTAACCAGGTGATCTTAAACCTGCTACAAATCCATTATTTCCTATTCATTGAAAGGATGCCATAAAAAATGAGATGCGTGCCACATTGCTACAAGGTGAAAACTTCTAACCACGACTTGTGCTTCAACAGTTAAGAGCAACACATTTAAGAAATGACAGAATCCATGTAGAGGTTGGTTCCAAAAAAAAAAAAAAAAAANAAAGAAGCATGCTTAGAAATATTCAATAAACACACACACTTGGAACAAGTTAAAAGACCAGAAAAGAGAAGCATATTTATGCTATATGAGTGTAAGTGACGTGCATCAATATTCTATGAAATATTTTAAAGCTATACAACAACTCACCTCAATTGCATAAATTGCAGCTTTGAGAGCTTGCAACTGGGATGACAGTACCCTTTGTTTATGAACTTTGTTAATATTTGTACTGTCCTGACATATTGCAGAATGAACGGCATATCTTTCTTCTAGATCAAAATCAAGCTCAAATGTGGTATGGCAAACCTTACAGTGCTTCTCATCTCTCCAATAGAGGTCATGACAATGTTCACATCTTCTCAGTGAATCAATATATGCCCTCTTCCCATTTTTAACAGAGTTGAGTTCTAAATAAAATGAATTCCATATCCACGAGCCAAAAGCTTGGGAACGGCTCCATTGGTCTTTCTGTTCTCCTTTCTTCCCGACTTCAGGAACTATAGCAACAGTAGAATAGGGAAGATCATTTTGCATTTCGCACAGGTTCAATTGGTTGTCTACATCAGACACCGGAGACGAACTATCTTCTCTAGATGTATTCAGTTCAGATTGATCAAATATAGTGAGCTGCCTGATTCTACCAGCATTTGGCATACTGGACATCACTTGGCAAAGAAATGCTTTCTGTTTCTCCAAGGATGCTAGAAGGCGAGCCTCCCGGGCACCGCGATGGTCCAGGGTCGATAACAAAGTGCACAAAGCCTGAAACCAGATTTATCAGAGACAAGCAGAGTTAAAAACCAAATTCCAATATTTAAGTAAGAATTAAGTATGTTAAGAACACAAAACCAGACAAAGTTTACCTCTTGAGTATCAATCACCTCCCAATGACCATCTTCAGAAGATTCAAAATAAATCCTCTTGTGGCCGGGATCAAATTCATCACAAGGACCCAAGAAAATCCAGTATCTATTGTATCTACGATCGGAACCCAGAAAGATAGACTGCATGGGGTGTAAATAGTCCTCTGCTTTCATTTCTTTAGCATCCTTCCTCGTGTTGCCATCTTTTCCCTTGCTACCAATCTTCGATAGAGGAACTAATGAATCGATTGGCTGATCTGATGTACTCACGTCATTGTTACTAACCATTTGTCCACAACCACCTACTATTAGCCCAGGTTTACATTGTTTCACTGTTGATCGCTTTATTTTTCCACCAGAAGCATAATGATTGATGTTTGGAGAACATTCAACGTTGAGTATAGGTGTCAAGAAATCCTGCGATAAAGAGTGACAGTAACCAAAGGATAACTCATATAACACATCCGCAACTGATAGAATTCAATCATGAATTCCCATCTCTTAATAAGCAAGAGAGATGCTTATATGATCAAATCTAGAAACCAAATAAACATATCCAACATTTATTACAAAATGACAGTCCGTGCAACCACCCATAAGTCATGGCAACAAACAGCAAACAAAATTGTCTAAAGAAAAGGCCCAACTAGGCAAGTTATTTTTTTCCCCGTAAAGTGGCATAAATATTAAATTTTAACTTTATTCTTTCCAGCATCTTAATTATCCAACTAATGACATCTCCAGTTTTCCATTCGAAAGCCGATCTCAAGAAGCTTCCTTGTTGAGCAAAATCAAGCAGTCAAGGAAGACCAATTCCATGAAACCTCCACGATGGTAATCTAGAAACAAAAGCTTTCTTGGGAAAAGTATATTCGTGCAAAATAGATATAACATTTATAGATAGCACTCAAGCACATTTATTTAAGTTTTGACCAGAAAAGTTGACTCAATTTGTTTGTGTATATTTCATTCACTACTATTGCAGAACTTCAATTCATCATTTTAATTCCCCTATAAACAAGCGCTAGCTGCTCAACATTAAATCAAGAGTAACAAGCCAAGCTCGAACGTATATTTAAACTAATAATTTTTTAAAAAAAAACAGGAGCACGGTAACTTATAAAGTCGCTCAAGCACACTTCAAATTCAGCTTGCCAAAAGCTCATTCAAGCTCAGATGCGAAGTATGGTATTCTGATAGTGCCTCTTCATACTAGTGATTTAGAAACTTACACAGCAATGTTGGCTAAAAGAAGCTTACATATGTAAAATAGACTTCGCATTCTTGAACAGAGTGAACATGTTGAACTCAAACTCCACCAAAAGAATGATCTCAGTCTTTAACAGATTACTAAATCTAATTTTAAGCAAACAAGTCCACCTGTTGTTTAGATGACTCAACCAAGTCAACTAAGATCAGTAACACTACTGTAACTCAATGAAAATTTTCATTCACCTCTAAGTCATCATATCAACTCAGTTATCACAGAATCTAAGAAATTATTTGACTGTTTTGAGTTAAATTATCCAAATTGCTATTTTCTCTTCCTTCCAATTTTAACTCATCATTCATTCACCATACTAAAACCAAAAGTAAATGCCTCCAATTCATCAACAAACAATGATCTGGTAAATACGTAGTTCACAAAAAAAAAAAAAAAAATTTACACTTATATTAGCTACTACATTGAGCATCAGCCTCAAATCAGTATAAATATTGAGCTATAACACATACATAACCAATATAACTTAAATAATGTAAAAATAAATAAGATCGGTGGGTAGAATGATAAAGAAGTCATATCATACAACCAAGAAATAGGAGAAGATACAAGTATGACTGAGGGAAAGAAAAAAATGAAAAACAACAAGGTGTATTACCTCAGTTCTGATACTGGATCCAGCACTAAGTAGATCAGTCAATGCAGCTAAAGCATTCAACTTCTCTTCAATGCTTAAATCTGAATATTCACCTTCCATTAAACCTAACAACCACACTTCTCCTGGATGGCTCTCATCAATTTCATTGTACACTGTCAACGTATTATTCTTACTTTTACAATAATCTTGCTTAAGTCTAGCTGGACTGGAATCCATGGACTCAGACTTGGAATCATCCGCGTCGTTGGATCCACCACTGACTGCAGAAATCTCATCAACACTCCCAAAGTCTTCAAAATCAGAAGGACATACTTCTTCTTCTTCTTTTGTGGTTGCATTGATTCGAAGACGATATCCAGAAGAAGAAATCTTTTCAAATAATGTAATGTCACTTGAGAGAGCCGAGTGTACTAAATTCTCTAGGTCATGGGTTGTATCCACAAGATTCAACTCAACAATCTTCAGAACAAAACAAATATTCGTAAGCAATAGAGAATTACATCGAAATTCGAAACTCAGTGGGTTGAAATAAACACTAAAATGAATATTATCCTCTCTTAATTCAAGAATATGCAAACTTACAGATGAAGATTTTGCCAATTCTGAGACTTGCATTCCACTGCTTCCTTGGGTCAGCAAAGTACTGAACAGTTCACCCTTCAATGTACCAGAATTTAAGCCATACTTTGCCATAAGATTGACTTCCTACAGAACAAGAAGAAACAAATAAGCACATGAGAACCATGCAAAACAACCAACCAAGCTGAACTTGACTAGTCAATTGTGTACAATTGCTTCTCTCTCAAGCATTCTTAACAATCACAATCTCATGTAATGAAATACTACCCTTTGTGTAGACACATTAACAAGGCCACATATCCTATGTGCAACAGAACAAACCATTCATATAATGTATGCATGTGCACAATGACAAGCACCAAAAGCAAGGCCCTGCCACTTGAAGAATGCTACCTGGAGGGCATATCAGCAGGGAAAGAGAGAGAAAAAGAGGCCTACTAAACCATATGCTATGACCTGTTATGAAATAAAACTTTGAAGCATGGGGCACAACCAAAAAAAAAAAAAAAAAAACTAATTCCTAGTAAATTTGGGTTAGCTGTGTGAATCCTTATTGTTCATTCCATTCAATCCAGTGTTACATTTGAAGTGAAGGCATGACAGACCATTATGAAAAGATAAAAGGTGAAAAGCAAGCATATCAAAAACTTGAATACCTTGTTGAGAGCTCCCTTAGGTGCCACTCCGAATTTAGAACCAAAACCAGCAGCAACCAACACCTGACGTAATATTTCTGTCCATGTCAGGAGGTTCAGTGACTTCTGCCAGAAGCCTAGTACAAAGTCTTGAACTTCAACCTGCCAAATGACAAAGAATAGATGGTCAAGAATTTGTTCTCAAATATGAGTGGCACAGAATTTTGCCTCCTGATGCATAGGATAGGAGGATCGGGAAGGGGTACGGATACAGAGAGACGTTTATAGACATTTATCCAAAAACATAAACTATTGTATCCGGCATGCCACCAACTATGCATTAATTCCAAGCCAAGGCCCCGCGTAATCACTATCATCAAAGATCTACACATGGCCCACAATAAAGGTAGAGAGTGCAGCATGCAAAGACTATTAAGTTTACTTGGTTCCAGATAATCTTTCTGTTTCTCTTTGATAAGTAAAACACTTTCTCAAGTGCTCATCCCATTTAAGTACCAGTTGAGCTGCTGATTCTCGTCAATTAATTAAGCCAATCAATTTTAACATGACGAATGTTAATAATGTTATATCATAAAGATGAGGGTTTCTTCAGTTTAACGAGGAAATCCAATACCTTTATGGCATTCATGGTGTAATTTAAGTAATTATCCAAGCACATATTTTCTCAGATGTGAATAACTCAAAAGATACTTCATAGGATCTCCAGTCCTCTATTTTCTATATGTCAATGCTTCCACACTATAAAGTGGACTTCCACTGCAAAGAAAGCATGAGACGATGGCTTAAAAATTTTACACATACCTAAAACAAAACCAATGGGGGTAAGGCTTAGTTTGTCTTTCGTTATTGTTTTTCCTGTCCCAGAACAAAACAGCATGCTTAGGACAAACTTGTTCCCTAAATCCAGTTGAACATGCTCGTCATGTATGGTATAAATTTTTGGGATTTAACTTTAGAAATGGCCCTCGCAAGTGGAAGAAGAGGGTTGCCAGCCGTAAATATGTACGAGACAAGGCATTGTTTTTTTTTTTTTTTTTTTTTTTTTT
>CAIGRB010077615.1:0-13400 GCA_903798255.1 Fraxinus quadrangulata
TAATAAACAATTTTACTATTGCGATGTCAACAATGAACGATCGCCCTAACTCACTCAATTTCCTGGATCCGCTGCTGACAGTGGTCCACAAAAGGAAAGATTCAACAATATGAGCTCACCCATTTGAAGAAGGTTGGGGGGAGCAAGGTTAAAAAAATTCTTACAGCATTATTATTTGTACGACAAATTACAATTAAAAATAAAAAATAAATACTATTGTTGACCTAAAAAAAATGTTGCCAACAGATGTCGAACCCACTCGTGCATGCGCAAGTTAGATCCAACATGTAAATACCGATCAACGGCCAAGATCGCTTCAAGTTTGGACGTGGGAGGTGTTCAACGACACGAGACGTTTCCGTTCGGATTCCGGCAAAGTTAATGGACTACGATTGTAAGATAAGAATCAATCGATATATAAATAGATCAATAATTGTAAAGAGAGTAAAATATATCGTAGAGAATGAACTCGGGTTGCTCCAAGTGTTTTTGTATTCAAAGTTGCATTATTCTTCAATTGTTACATGGTGGGGGTATTTATAGTGTTACAAATGGAATGGTGACCTTTGGATCAAATTACACGTGACCTCATCTCCTCGGCCAAAGCATCGAGTCATAGCCATCAAGTTGACTTCCCTAGCCCTTCAGAATATTAAATGCTCTTATATTGACAAGATAAGGAACATACATACTTTTTACAAATGTCTCATCAATCATTCGAATAAAGATCTTCATCATGAATTCAATCCTTGCACGTGGGCTCTCACTAGCCGAGGAGCCTCGTAGCCGGTTGGCCTCGGAATTTACTTGGGCTTCGTTACATGGGCCAGTAGGCTCAGCAGCTTGACGGCCAGTAGGCTCGGCAGCTGGGTGCGTAGGCTCAATAGCTCGGCCCACAGTTAAACCAGGATGCCACGTGACGGTACCTTGTAACAAGTCATAACAACTACAACAACTCTAGGTCTGACTGGCTTTCCAAAGTCACATGACTCGAGTTGGCCAAAATTTGAGCTGGACTTGGATCCCAGCTCATCAAGAAACAAGTTGTGTGGACAGCTAGAGCCAAGCTTTTGCCCTGGTTTAATATTCATTTTTTTCAAAATATTTTTTTCTCTTTTTTCTTTTCAATCATATATTTTTAAATAAAATAATATTACACGTAAACCTAAACTTTTTCTATTTTTTAACCACACATTATTCATCAATTTACTATTTTAAAATACATTCTTATTATAGAAATTGAAAACAAACGGGCTCTTTACATACTGACTCGACCGACTAGCCATCCTGTCCAATTGCTAACCGTACAAGCACATTAGTTGGAACCTTAATTTCACCCAAATAAATCCCCCAAACAATTCCAACTAATTTGATACATATGCAGACACCATATCTGGGTGAGACCTACTTTTAGATTCCAATAAATCCCTCAAACAATTGCAAAATGTTAAACACTTATAACATCTCCATTAAAATCTCTATTTTTAAAAAGCATATTCTATAATTTGGGGATCATATATAAATTTAGAGAGTTAAAATTTTGAAGTATTCTAAAAAGCTATTTATATTTAACACTTAACTTTACTACTCTCAAAAAGTATTTATTATTTTTGTTTATCTTTTATTTTAACTAGTTTTTCTTTAAATTATTTTATTGTTTTCCTACATTAAAAATTGAAATACTTTAAATGCATTTAATTATAGATCTAAATTAAAATGTTAATTTAAAGAGTCTTTTGGAACATGATTTTAAATGTTGACTCTTTAAAATAGACAGCATCTCATATTTAAAGAGTTACTTGGAGATGTTTTTAAATTTTAAAGCATATTTAGATTCTTAAAATTAATTTTGTTCAAAATCAGTCAATAATTATTTTATTTTAAGTTTTCAATATGGTCATTTACAAGTACACTATCAACCCCACTATGTACTTTGTATGAATCTCGTTACCGAACAAGCCTTAGACATGCTACAAGAAGGATGATGAAACTCCAAAGTTCATTTTAGTCGAGTTTAGAAATTAGAGTCAAATTTGAATAAGGAGAAAAATTCATGAAAAGTAAAATATGTTATGGGCTCCATCGATCCTGCATTCATGTAAATGAAAGTTTTTACTCCCATGTTTGACAATTTTTTGGTGAAAATCAATTTTGAAATATTATTTTTTTGGTGAATATGTGATTAAAAAATAGGAAAAAAATTTGGGTTTACGTATAAAATATTTTATTTTGAGATTTTATGGTTGAAAATAATTTTGAAAAAAAAAAGAGTTGTTTTATAGTTGTCAAACAGGTGTTAGTTATTACACATTGGTGTTAACTCTTAACAACTTATATATTGGATTTAACTCTTAATCTAATCTATAGTGATCATACCGGGTTAAGAAACTTCATTGACTAATTTGAAATAAAATAAAATTTAAGAACTAACTTAAAATTATTCTATTTTTTGGATCAAATAAATGTATAACTAACTCATGTTTAAAAAGTTAGTAAAAATTTAAGATTTATGTTTAAAATTATTTTATTGAAAGAATGCAAATAAATTTTAGAAAAATGAATTTTAAAGTATGAGTACGAGAGTTAGTTACAATATTTAAATGTTGGGCGAATATAGATTGGTTTGGTTTAATTACAAATAATTTTTTTTAAATATTAAAAATAAAATAAAAAATCTAAAAAAATGCATTTTTATTTTTTTATTGTTTTTTTTTTTTTTTTGTTTTTTTTTTTTTTTTTTAACTAAATCAAATATGAGCATAATATACAAATGAAAAGGCCGACGAAATCTCCACTCAAATGAAATCTTTGAAAAATCTCCTAGTCGAACGCAAAAGGCTGAAAGACAGTTCATCTTTGCACTGAAGCTTGAAAAAATCACATTTGCTTCGAGTTGAACTGATAACTTTCGGAAAAATTGAAGGAATTACAAGTTAAGAGAGGCACCTGTTTACAAAGAGAGGGCAAATTATGTCGCAGGCTCGAGTTTACACTGACGTCAACGTTCAGCGCGCTAGAGATTACTGGGATTACGAGTCTCATACCGTTCAATGGGGGTAAAAATATGTTAAAAGACCCAATTTTTTTTCTTGCCTGATTTCTTCATTGTGTTTATTGGATTTCTCATTTTTGGCCTTTTGTTATTAGCTTGCTAAATGTGTTATATTCTTTTGTTTATCTGGTGTCTGTGTTATTAGGTTTATTAGTTTGAATGTATTTGATTATAACTAAGTTCTAATTTTTTCAGAGATAAATTTATGTCATTATTAATTCTTCTGCAGCTTGAATGGGATTATTGTTCTGGAGACTACATTCTTATTTTATTATTATTTGTGTGTGTGTGTGTGTGTGTGTGTGTGTGAATTATAGTTAAATGCATTCATTTCTAAGAATAGCTAGTGCGATTATGATTTTCCATCTGTACACAGAAACCTAAATTTATTTGTAGAATTCAATGTTTGTTTAAACTTGGACTGTAAACTGAACTAGGCCACTTGAGTTTGGGCAACTCTTGTGTCATCCAAGACTTTAAAGGTCAGCTTGTGAGTATCCTGGCTCATGCTTAAATCAAGTAGCATCTAGATATTTTTATTTTGTAAATTTAAATTATAAGGTGTTTAAGATCAATCGCACTCAGCTCTGCAAATCTTGTGTGAGATCAGCTTGAAAGATACACAAGACAATCTCAAACTTTACTTGGTGTCCACTTGACATACTACGTTGAGCTATAGTAATCCCAAATTTAGTTTATTTTGGCTCAGATCAACCCTTATAACCCGAATTGAGATTAATGTGGATTCATGTTTTAGATTTATGGAGTTATCTCAAGCCTTTAATTAGTTCATGACCCTTTCTAGTTATTTTGTCAGCCACCAGGATCTACATAAATCAAATAAACATAAAAAACATTCTAGTTTATTCATATTTTATGGGCAACAGGTGATCGTCTGTTCTCCCTATGAAATGCCTTGGGAGAGTAGTTCTCATACCTTCTAATCCCCATTTCTCTACATATATGACGCATGAGCGAATGTTTGACAACGAACAATTGAAGATTTAAAAAGAAAGGGATGCAAAGAAGAGAAAAATTGGGGACAAAAGAAGATATCAATTTATTCATGTATTCAAGGGTGAATTTTACAATGAATAAACCCTCTATTTATAGAGTAACTAATCTAAAATTTAAAAGAACTTCTAATAAACTAAAACATTATCAAAATACTTTACTTATCTAATCAAATCTAAGTAGATATATTTTGAATAAAACTCTATTTTAAAATTATATTCTAATTCTAATTCTAACTTTATCTTTATCCTTATCTTTAACTCCTTCTTTTGTCTCCATAGTTTTTTCTCGATTGAGAGTACTCGACTTTGATGAGGTAGACTAGAACTTCATACTCCAATGAAGTCTATCTTTTGTCTTGACCAAGTGTCGGTATTGTACCTTTGACAACATGTGGCTGAATTCGTCCCAAGAGGAGCGATCTTTTATGAACCAAATATAAAAAAGGATCACTTTATGATAACTAAAGTTGCAAATCATCCCCAAAAATATAATCCAACCAAGGGGACGATCTCACCTTTTAACCAAGTACCAATAGCAAACTCCAAAAGGTAAAATCTTCTGCCATTCATCTGTAAAACTTTAATTGGTTATGCATAATGATGAACACAAGGGATTAGTATTGTAGACTGGCTTGCAAAAAAATGATTGCAACATCGAAAGCTCTAATGGGTCTTAACAAGTAAACAATTTTGCCATATTGAAAATATAATTTTCATTCAAGTGTGATGGCTAGTCGAAAATATTATCTTTGTGTTGATCCAAAATCATTTATTTCACATGTTTAAAAAATCATACCAAAGAGACATGCAATAAAGCATAATATTTTTCACTAGTATCTCCTAGCTTATATTGCATATCAAAAGTAAGTTAAAAAAATTTCATGATTGTAAATAAATTTTCTTTTGGTCTTGGCATAAAATTTAGGAATATTGACAATAAAAGGATAAGCAACACCATATGCTTATGTTTCGCGTGGAAATCGCTAACAATTAAAAGAAGGTTTAGACGATTGTGTAAGGAACGACAACCTCTTGAGACAAAGTTCTAACGAGGGGTGTTTTATTTATGAAAATTACAAGTTGCAAGAAACGAAATGCCTCCAAGGGGCACAAGCACACGAAGTAATTGAAAGTTAATAAGAAAGAAAATAAACGAAATTG
The DNA here is from genome assembly GCA_903798255.1 of Fraxinus quadrangulata. Taxonomy (NCBI): domain Eukaryota; kingdom Viridiplantae; phylum Streptophyta; class Magnoliopsida; order Lamiales; family Oleaceae; genus Fraxinus; species Fraxinus quadrangulata. Next base: position 5,230 of record CAIGRB010077615.1, read on the forward strand.
AAATTATATAATTCTCGGTTCGAGAGTGATTTGATCGATCCTTTCTTCAATGTTCTCTTTTCTCTTTTATACTTCTTTGTCCGCTTTTCTTGTAAAAACTGCTCGTCGCCCTGTAACTATCCACTTTTCTCCGTGATGGATGACTTGTCAAGAAACTACTACTTTAACTGCTGCCATTACTCTCATTATTTAACTGCTTGCAATCGAGATTCTTGGATTATGGAATGTGATAAGATTGCCCATTAACTACTTCAATAACTGCTGCTTTAAATAACAGTCAGAACGCTATGTTCGCTCAGATCTTGGGCGTCTCACGGGCTTGAGCTATGATGGGCTCTCTCAGATTATGGGCATCTCGTGGGTTTGAGCGATGATGGGCCCTTGCTACATAACTCCATCTTGGGTTTTCACATGGTCTCACTTGAGCCCATCCTTCGAATTTCCCAACTGGGCTTTATTCTTTGAACCATTTAATTGGGTCTCATTTTTGTATGTCAACAGCTTGAAATTAGTAGACAATAACCTAATATCGATAGGAAAAATATTGAATCAAAGAATGGTCTTCGAAAACAACGTGAAGACAGAGCATCATGCAGTTGAGATAACACAGCAACAAAGTCAATGTTAAAGTCACACAAAAGAGAGGGCGATGTCAATTTTGTTACGAGTTCGAGGACATATGAAATGTTTGACTTTGATGGCAATGCTATATGTAATTTTCCAGCTATTTCAGTTTTAAGTGTATCGACTACATGTGTGATCACAATAGGTAACACAATACACTATCTATCGTGAGCTCTAATCTTCTATGTAAAGGGTGGAAACTATTGTACTATAATCATCTAAAGAAACCCCTAAAGATTTTATAGATTATGACAAATAAGGTTTGATTTTGATTTTCTATACTATTTTTAACCAAGAAAGCTATTAAAAGTGTTTTATCGATATGAGATGAATGCATCAGATTTCTGAATCCCCCTATTAATGCTATTTCCAATTATCGACCTGTATAAAGTAGTATTTTTCTAGTTTTAATAACAATTGATAATCCAATTTTATTCAATATTCTTTTTCAAGATATATTGAACCTATATTTATCCCTATCCTATTCCTAGTCAAAATTCGTAGGAAAAACATGTATTAATTCACAGGATTTATCATGCACAATTGCACACGCCATAAATACTATTCATAATATCCATTGTCCGTGTGTTAAATATGCAGTGTTTTACCTATTGTAAGCCTTCCAGCACTACGAATAAATAATAAGTTATCTAAGTGGTGGCTAATCATTCAAACAGCACAAGATAAATGCATAAATAATAAAAAACTCAAGAAATTACTAAATTAACAAGTCTTGAATTGAAATTAACTGTTAATAAGGTTCATCATCCATCCAATACAATAGAAAAATCTAGCCTAGCATATTTATAATTGAATTCTACAAGAGAAATTGAATTGACATCACCCTGAATTAAGAAAGATAGAAGAAAGAGGAAAAATTCACATTCTTGACTTGAATTTTGAAAATGGGTTATGAATCTTTGACCTTCTTATGTTATTCGCCTTGACTTCCTTCCTAGACTTGTTCTTCGTCTCCAAAATATGTAGAATATGGTCAAAATTAGGTCGAATGCAGGTTGGGGACATTCTGGCCGTGATTTGGAATATATAGGATGCCACAAGATTGCTTCCATGTAGAGTTTTGGTCCAACATGGAAACTGAATATTCTACTTAAAAACATACCTTGCGGCCGCATGGTTGAACAATAAAGAAGACCCATTGGCTTTTGAGAGATGGGTGCGGCCACACCAACTTCCTTGTGGCCACATAGGCCAAGATTTGGTTGTCGAGCATCTTTCAGTATTTTTGTCATATCTTTCTTTCCTGATATCTGATTGAGCTAATTTAAAGTGTGTTGAAAAGTTAACCCAAAGGGCTAAAATTCTTATTTAGATATCATTTTTCAATTTGAATGTTCGCTATGTCAAAATGAGTCTCAATCAGAGGCTGGAAATTCGAAGCATAATTTTTTCGGCTGGAACTTAATGTGTCATAATACTTTGATTATATTTCATCTTTTTGACATCTATCTTCATCCAATTGACCCATAACACCCTCGAATCTTTATCATGAGGTCTGACACAATTTTTGAGTATGTTGTAATTTAGTCCCCATACTTTCTATTTCGCCATACTTCTCTATTTTTAGCTTGTTTTCTCCAATTCTTCATCAAAAAATAATTTTTACCTATTAAAAACAATACATAACAAATTAGGTAATATTTCAATCAAAGAGCTATAAAATATTATTATTTAAGACTTGAATAAGTCAGTAATCAAGTTCAAAGAGATATTGTCACTTTCTTCCAGTAATTATTTCTATGGTTGTGATTATATTCCCTAGATAAATTACTTTATTGCTAAAAGAAATGTTGGAACATGTCAATCATCTTATTCTCACAATCTAGATCCAACATGATGATACAATACCTTACATTAACCATAAATGAAGATTAAGAAAGGAAACAAGTGCGTAGAGGAGAAGAATTGAAGGTAAAAGATGATATCAATTTATTCACATATTCAATAGTTGAATATTACAGTGAATAAGCTTTCTTTTTATAGAACAACTAATCTAAAATTAAAAGACCGTGTAATAAACTTAAAAATTATCGAAATACTTGAATTAATTAAATCAAATCAAATCTAAATATATAATTTAAATAAAACTCTACTTTCAAATTATCCCCTGTTTGATGTCATTATTTGGGAAAAAAAGTATGAATAGTGATTTTTAGGAAAATGTATGGTTAAAAGGTAGTTAAAAGTTATGGGTTTACGTGCACAATATTTTATTGTATGAATGTCTGGTTGAAAATAAATATGTACAAAAAAGAGTTTTGAAACAATGACCATCTTTATCCTTATCTCTAGCTCCATCAATATACCTATTCAAAAAGACTTCTTACCGGGCGAATGTCTAGTTATTGCAAGCCACAAATTGAAATGATGATGCTCGCACGCTATATTTTTAACAAGACACTTTATTATTGTAAACGTGATTAATTTTTTTCCTAAGCCTAGAAGGTATTTCTTTCCTAAGGTAATCACCATTTAACTTGGCCTTGTTACTGCCTTCTAAATAAAATCATTGTTTAAGTTTTGGCTCCCCAAGTACCTTAAAAAGAATTAAAATCACGTTCCTTTAATTCTTTCCAGAGGTTCCCACCCTATGGGATTTCTACGTCGGAGTACCCCCCACCTTTATTTTTTGGTATATCAATCCTCAATCTTTTAAGTTTTTAGCACTTGGGTTTCCAATGGACAATTTCTTTCCATTTGCCAAAGTCAAAGCAGAATTAAAAGGTTGCTTGTACCTTATTTTTAATTAAATAAGAAAAATAAATAGAAAAATGAGAAAACTACTTCACTTCCACCCCGAAATTTCCGTTGGAGGCAGGTTGGCAGAAATGGCGGGAGATTGGGTGGGTTGGAAGGGGAGATAGGAACTAATGGGGCGATGGTGAGAGTGGGGAAGGCAGAATCAGGTGAGGGGTGAGTGGGGGGAGGAAAATGCTGAATGGTTAGGGTGTTTTAGACGGCGGTGGGGGTGTAAATGGGGTTTGAGGGGAGTTGCAAATGGTGGGAGGGGTTGCAGAAAGTTTTTAACAGCTTGTCAGGGGATGATTTTGCTATGTATTTCCTTTCCTTTCCCTTTTCTTTTTGCTAATTACTTTCTTTTATATTGGTTTTAATTAAAAATATCAGTATAATTTTTTATTTTATTTTTTTTAATGAAAAAAAATTGACCTTTTAATTGTTCAATGGATGGAATGTGTTCACTAGAAACCCAAGTGTTACAAACTTGAAAGGTTTGGAATCTAGATGTCTGATATAAAAGTTGGGAATCTAAATGCTATATTACCCATTGGTTGGGTATCTCCATCATCTTTTCCCATTTTTAATAAAAACATAATTTTGTAAAGGATTTTCTGCTTTTCATGGTTATGTGTCACATTCCTTATTCATGTATTTAGTTCATAATTGAAAAGCTGATATGTAGGTTCCAACTCCCAGGTTTGAAGTAATTACTGTAATAAAGGCTCACATATTTTGTTACCTTTACAAAATTTTCTTCACTCTAAAGTCATGGTGTCAATGGAAGTGTTGTTGAATATATGGTAGTACATTTATCCTAGAAAGATAAGATCTTACACAAACCTTACTCGTACATTTGTTGGAAACTTTGATGGTTTGCCGGTTATGAATATTCTACTTTGTTGCTCTCTGGTTGCTGGATTTGAAACTCGAGAGATCTAGGAGAGCGATAATGTGAACAATTAAAAGAATATAACCAATCACACGTTCAAATCCAACAACAGTACCTTGACTTAGCCTTATAATTAAACTTAAACTACGCTATTGTGGCCTTTGTAGCCCCACAAGAATCTTAGCTTGTTTGAGTCTGATTCGTGCCTCCAACCACTAAACCTTTCTGAATATCCTCCTAAGCCTGTTTGCACAAGTGCGTTGACAATTTTCCTTGACAATATTTTTTGGGTTCAACATACACCCAAGGGTCTCTCTGTGCAAAAGAAAGAGGGGGCAACTGTTTGCACTAGGTTGGAAGGTCACCTCCCTTGTGTTCATTATATATATACCCATGCACAGTCACAAGACGCCTGTCCTTGTCCCTGTTTAATTTTGTCTCATGCTTGCAACCCTACTATAGAAAAATTACAACAATATTGCCCTGAGTTAATTAGAGTTATTCAGGGGACCTAATAGACTTATAATTCAAGTTTCCATGGTCTGAGCTCAATCCTCATAAGCTCTTTGCGAACTGGTTTCAATCTATTAATATTGAGTCACTCCCTAACTCTTGAATTATTAAAAAACATAGGAACTCAATAATATTTATTATTTGACTAAACACCACAGAGGTTCAGATCTTGTGCCAATGTTCTATCGCCATCCAATTCTCATAATCGGACAGAGTAAAATTACCGTTTTGCCCCACCTTTTATATTTTCTCCAAAGGTAACATGTTACATTTTTTTCTCTAAAGTGTATAATAGGTTTGTGATCTAATCACTACACTAATTCAATATACATTTTATTTAATTAAAAAGTGCTCAAATTTATTTGAATAGCAAAAAATATCCAAGGAATCATTTGCCTCTTATTCAACACTATGATTATATATTCTTGTCCGGTTACTTGATCTAAAAGTTAAAGATGATAGATGAGGTCAATTGTAGATCATTTAAATATAATATTCAACATGCCCCCTCACGTGTAGGTGAGTTTTTTTTTTTCATTAAAGCTTTACATGTCCACAATTTTAACAAATGGTGCTAGTGAGCCTTGAACTCAGACCTTTACTTATATATCATGTTGAATCACTGTATCTAAAAACTTACTATTAGATAAGGCCAAATGCATATCATTTAAATATTATCTTCAACTGTTCTCAATATTCTCTCTCATACTCTTAAATCCCGACTACTCAAGTGTTAATTACATTATAATTTCAAGATTTCATGCCTCAAATACAATGACGGATATGAGTTCATTTCCCGCTCTAGATATATAATATAGTGAAATTTAATTCATTCAACGGTTCTTAAGCTAAATAAGTTACACTAGTCCATTGCTTGTCATATGCACTGCAGCAGTAATATCTCTCCACTTTCATGGTTAAGATAAAACACTCACTCCACTGCAAGTGGACAATAGTGTGACCTTACAGAATAAAGCGCCCAGCTTTATTCACTAGTCATGGACTAATATTTTTAGGTATGCATGTCAAGTTATATAAACGATTTATATGCATAATTCTAACAATTAGAACAACCAAAGGGCCTTCATGATTTTTGCTCATTATATGGCCCCTGTTTGACAACCATTAAAATAAAACTCTTTTTTTCTCAAACTCATTTTCATCCCTACATTCTCACAATAAAATATTCTGCATGTAAACCCAAAATTTTTTCCTACTTTTTAACCACACGTTTTCAAAAAAATCATTATTCCAAAACTCATTTTCCCCAAAAAACTCATTTTAATGGTTGTCAAACATGGGCATAATATGATATAGAAAAACTAATAAATAAATCTAATTTATTTATTGATCAAAAAATGTTCTACTACACAACTTATGCTTTCAGGGCACTAATCCTAACACTACTACGGTTATGTTCATATTATTTTGGCTGTTGCAGCTACATGTCTTTTAGCAGTGGATACCTTTGTTTTTCCTAGATTTGTTTGATAAATGACTTTTCAGTGTAATAGACTAATTTGTTTTCTGTGTATTCAGTGATCAAGATGACTATGAGGTTGTTCGGAAAGTTGGAAGGGGAAAATACAGTGAGGTCTTTGAAGGTATTAACATCACAAACAATGAAAGATGCATCATCAAAATTCTTAAGCCAGTAAAAAAGAAGAAGGTAATTCTCTGAATTTCTGTGGCTCAACTGTAGAAACTAGAATGTAAATTTCATGATTTTACTGTTTATGTTTTAACATTGTTCCCTGGTCAGTAAATTGCATGAATATATCCATAAGACCATAACTTGAATACTTTATAAACCCACCTCTCATGAAAACCAAGTGGAACTCTCTATAAGTTGTTTCCATGATCTTCTGCTTCCGATAAAATTTGAGTTTACAGGTATTGTACTGTCTGCGCTGAGCCGCTGACTATATTTACGTTTTCCTTGTTACATTACTATACGTGGTTCAATTTTAATAGTTTCGAGGGCCAGCAAAAGAAAAATCAAGCTTTACTCCCAATAAATTTGAGGTCAGCTGCATGAAGTCTTTTTCACCACTGCATTCGATCCATCGCTGTTCTACTGAAAAATCGTATCGTCATAGTGTTATAAGAGGAAAGATTCTTTAGGTCTCGAAACTCAACTTGTTCAGAGTTCTAGATTTTGTTTGCTGAATGTAGCCTATGCTGCATGCCTCTCTTGATGCTTTATGGAACTTGGAAGATCTTATTGAGTAATTATGTTGAAAGAGAAACTTGCAAGACTGTGAATGATACTTCCCCAAAACTCTTATTGATGGGGATGTCGTACTGAACCCATTCATTTATCATAAGCATCTTTTGGAAAAAACTTGGTTTCTCTCTGACATATTTTGACACCTGCTCTGCCTTTGATGGCTTAATATTTTGAGTTGCTCCTTTCATTTGCATTTGCTGATTCATGTACTATTCCTTTGATGGCTTAATATATTAAATTGCTATACATACTGATTTTCAGTATAATTTGAAACTGTGCAGATAAAGAGGGAGATAAAAATACTTCAGAATCTCTGTGGAGGTCCAAATATTGTGAAACTGCTTGATATTGTCAGGGATCCTGACTCAAAAACTCCAAGTTTAATTTTTGAATTTGTGAATAGTACAGATTTTAAAATCTTGTACCCAACTCTGACGGATTATGACATACGCTACTACATAAGAGCTTCTGAAGGTTTACTTTTATCTTATTTCTGTGTGTTTTCATGATGTGCAAGTGCACGTGTCAGTTTATGCGGCGTTCTTGTACGTGCATGCTTTTATTAGAATATAAAATTGAATAATGAAAACTGTTGCCTAACTATTTACTAATGGTTGATTATGTAAAATAAATTATTGATCAAATTGATCTTGTATTGGACAAGCCTAGGATGCTGGGACTTGGATCTTGAGTACAAAAATACTTAGATCCTGCATTTTCTTTTGGATTCCCAATATCAATTAAATGAATCAAATAACTATGCAACAGGCATATTTAATCTGGATCTATGTGATTGAATAAGCCTCTTGAAATTAATATAATTACATCTGGAAAGTAAATGGAACTGAGAACATTTATTTTGATCCCTCCTGCCCGTCTTAAAGTTGTAATGGCACCTAGATCAATATAAATGTTAGAGTAATATGTGACCTTGCTTTTAGCTCGAGGGTACATGCTTATGATGTCCAGTTTTGCGCTATTACGAGTATCAGAGCGCAGAGCCCCAGCCTGACCTGTAGGTCCGCTAACATAAAGCGAGGAGGAATGAAAAGCGTACTTTCTTTCCTACAATTGCTTGAGTGGTCTCATATATTTGAGTTAAGGAATTGATAGAGTCATATCCTATCCCTTTCTTTAGAAATAGACTTGGTATTC
>CAIGRB010077615.1:17138-36887 GCA_903798255.1 Fraxinus quadrangulata
TTATAAGTAATTTTTTAATTATAATGTAAATTTTTTTGCATATAAATAATTTTTTAGTTAATATGCTTTTATTTACAAGTTATTTTTGAACAAAATATGTTGTAAATAATTATTTTTTAAAGGGTAAAATTAAAAGAGAATACGAGGAATGGTCAAAATCCGTCGATTTGGTGGTTGAGAGAACAAGTCAAAATTACACCACTGATTTTGGGCTTTTTTAAACCATAAAAAATTGATTATCAAAAAATTAGCAATCGCTAATTTTTTCAACCCCTCATAAACGGTACTACCAAAAACTAGTCAAAATCGGTGAAAAAAAAACTTCCAAGCAGAACTTAAAATGAAGCTCAAATTCACAAATGATATCAATGAATGAATAATTATTACTTCATTGACATGAAGGGGTTTTCCTAAAGATTTTCTATAATGCAAGGTTTTAAACCCTTAGCTTTGTTTGGAACAGAACAATTTATATAGCAAAAAACAATGAAGTAGCAGATTGAGATAATTTTGAAGGTTCATGTTCAAGGCCCATCAATTTCTAGATAAGTTGAACATTAAGAAGCAAGAGTAGTGAAATGCAAATATAAAATTACTTCCGAGAAATTTCAAATAATGTGGGTTAAACACGTTGTCATTCATTTGTGAGCATATAGGACGTCTATAACCTTGGTTTGGTTGGACACTTTCATATTATATATTTTTAACTTAAAGTTATTATTAAATAACAAATAGATAGTAATATTTAAGAGATTTCAAGCAGAAAAATTAATAACAAGTATAAAACTAAATTTATACTATATAAATGAAGAATTTTAAATAATTAATCAATGTGTCAGCGACGTTTGTGTAAATACTTTTTTTGAAAGATCGCATGTTAGCATATGTCAGATACACATGTCCATGCCTGTGCATCATAGGTTGCGGATGCCCATAACATTTTTTATATGTCCACGTCTTCCTTAACTTGGGTAGTTTCATAATATTTCAGTACCTGAGCTTTGGTAAAAACATCTCCCTTGAGAATTTGATCTCTATAATGAGTTTTGAGACGTTTAAACTTTGTTCAAGGACATCTAAAACTCCTCTCAGTTTGAAGAAAATATGTTCTTTCTTGTTGTCAAAGAACTCTACTTGTTAAACTCAATCTATCTTTAATATTTGAGGATCGAAGGAATATACTAATGTTATTATTTACATTTTCTACTCTTAAGTAGGATTCACGATATGGATGCCTAAATGGCGGTAAATATGAATAAGGGGACGATATAATTGTGTCCCACGACGTTCGTGGAAGGCTTGTCATGTGGGTTCATAAGGACTTTGGGCATCCTCCCCTTCTAAGTTTTAAGGGTGAATTCTATTCAAAGTGATTGTTATAATATTTATCAAACTAGGCACCTTCTTGGGGGGCCCTCGTTGCAGACAAGGCGACTCAAGGAGGATTATTTCCAATAGAATACTAATTTTGTGGAGTTAACAAGCTAGGAAAAATGGCTGTCGTGGATGTCAGTTTTGAATAGAAGTGGAACGTTACGATTTAATTGTATCCCACAATGCTCGTGAAAAACTTGCATTGTGAGTTTGTGTACTTTGGACACCTCCCCTTACAAGCCGTAATAAAAGTGAGTTATACCCCAAGTGGTTACAGAAATTGAATTGAGTTTTCCCTCTCTTTACATGTATCTTTGCCTCTTTCTTTGGAAGCTCATAATTTTTTGAACTGCTACACGTCCTTATCACTAAACTAGATGAACCTTGGTTTAGTGAATCTATCTGGATGTGCGTGATATAGCATCTCCAATATCTGTTTAGGATCCTATATTTTTTATGGAAGAATATATCATTACTTACACTATTTATGATTGTTTTCTGTATAATCTTGAAGTATGGAAGTTATCGCCAATTCATAACTTGCGGAATGGGAAAATGCTAAGCAAAAGAATTCAAGTTTCCAAATTCACTGATTTTATCATCTTGGAAAATCCACATATATAAGGTTTCTTGAAGACCCAATTCTGAGTGTTTTTGCTAACAATGTAATCAGGTCTACTTATCATGCATGACAGAGCATAATACTTCAATGCAGTAATAGGATTTCAGATTGTGGATGGGCTTAACCTGCAAATTGGTTCTATGCTTTGCGAAAATCATGATTATATGACTGGATTTTTCAATTGCAATTTGCCTGAATTGCATAAATATAAACTCTGTAGATAATTGGCAAATCTTTGATTACAATTTGTAGTCATTTATTTTATTATGAGCTCTGATGAATTAGATTTTGTGTTCTTTCTAGACTAGTACTTGTTTTCACCACAGAAATCCATCGATTTTTCTTTTTTAGCTTATGGACTGTGTACCACAAACTAAATTTTCCAATATGTGGTTAGTGGCCTTTTTTTTAATGATTTGTGATTACAGGTACTTGGTACAGATGAGTTGAATGCATATTTGAACAAATATCTTCCAATATGTGGTTAGTGGCCTTTTTTTTAATGATTTGTGATTACAGGTACTTGGTACAGATGAGTTGAATGCATATTTGAACAAATATCATCTTGAACTGGATCCTCAACTTGATGCTCTTGTCGGAAGGTATCTACTAGAATATGATTTGTCTCCATGTCCACCACAGAACCTATCTGGAAAACAATAAGATAAGAATGCAAAGAAATGTTATCATAATGGACACAGCTTGTAGAATTCGAATCTCATATCTCATTTCCTTTTTCTTGATATCTGGAATTGATCTGCAAACATCCTAGTTCATCTCTATCTTGTCTATGAGGAAAATAATGAGAAACTAACAATACTGCTTCTCTCCCAGGCACAGCAGGAAGCCCTGGTCTAGATTTATCAATTCAAATAATCAGCATCTCGTTTCCCCCGAGGTCATTCATTTATAGACCTTTCGCCTTTTTTTTTGGTCATCAATTGCCTCTACAACTTCACTGTTTATTTATCTGATTTTCTTCTAATGTCATGTGCAGGCCATTGATTTTCTTGATAAGCTTCTCCAGTATGATCATCAAGATAGGCTTACAGCTAAAGAAGCAATGGTAAATTTCAGTTTCTTAACTTTTTCTAATTTCTTGCAGTCATACCTAAGCCTCACTTTGCTTCCAAGAATTCACAATTTTTTGAGCCAAAATATTTATTTAATTTGAGTTCACCTTTTAAATCATTTCAAAAATGATCTTTTATCTTGGTTTTAATATGCTAGTTTCTCAAATATCTTTTAACTGGTCTTGATTTCTGAGATGATGTTTCTTACAGCCTCTTTATATCTTCCTGGATAATAATCAATGATGTTGGAACACATAATCAACTAGTTATTTTTAATTTCTATATTTCATCTGTTTCTCACCAAGAATGTGCAATACATAGCTCTCGATTGCATGCTTTGCATAGTTTTGCATTTTGCATCCATAATTCACTTGCGGTCTGTTATTTTAGCAGTTTATTTGGTGAATAATGAGGGTGATATTTCTCGTCCTTTCTTTATCACCTATTTCATTGGCATCACAGCGGGTTTTAGTTCCAGAATTTAGGTGCCTTCAATTTCACTGTTCTTGTACTTGTATGCTTGCATTTGGTCTTTCTCTTGCTCCCTCGGTTGTTTTTTCAAATTTCTGATTTGGGCTCTTCATTCTTGGATTAAAATGGATTATACACTTGCATTGCACTAGATTTTGGTATTACACTCTCGAAGATCAAAATATTTACATACAGCTGTTTAGAATACTTTTAAGCCTCTCTATCACATTTCTGCTATATTCACATTTTCGATCTATTATTTGGCTTAATAAAAATTTCTAAAGCACCCTCGTTCTTATCTCAGGCTCATCCATACTTTATCCAAGTGAGGGCTGCTGAAAATAGTAGAATGCGGACGCAGTAAGCTTGTACTCTTTAACATGTCTAAGTGACATAATAATGTCTGAAATTTCCATGTTCTGAAGATGATAGTTGCTAAACAGCTTTATAGCATCCTCCTAAATCCCTCTTCATTGCAAAGATATTGTATTTTCAATACTTGTATGAATGAAATGCCAAATTTTACAGTTAGCAGATCCTCTGTTGATTGGTCTTAGTTCGTGTTTTAGCTATCACAGCGTTATAGTTATTACTATAGTTACGAGTTATGTTTGTCTGATTTGGTGTAGTTCATGTCAAGATTGAATGCAGATTTATCGTAGAAAACCTTTCCTGCCATTCCTTGCAAGTGAACACAAATATCGGGATATGAAATGCAAGGCATGTTTGGCGTCAGGATATCAAACCAAATTTTATCTTCTTCAGTTCTGTTCCCATCCGGCCTATCAAACACGTCAATAACAAAATTTGCATACATAATTGATTAGGGTGTGCGGTCGCTCATTGTGTAGTTTGAACATGTAGGGCACGCAAGTAATGGACAAAACTAAGCAAGACTTTGTAATCCAATTTATCAAACTATGCATTCATATCAATAACACAAGGTGGTTGTCAATCCGGACACCCATTGTAGAGTTGAGATCAGGGCACTACCAATGTGACAATTTGCCAATGTTACTACCTTTCTTTAATTATTTGTAGCTCTTTGCTATAATGTGATAACTCATCTGTAATGATTTTTCGAATTCAGCCCCACTATTACTAAAAACGAGTTGAGATCTATGGTCCTCGTTTCTTGATCACTTTAGCCGTCCACCACCGACATTTGACAACTCAATATTGTTAGCAAATAGCAAGCAAGGAATCACAGAATATACTACAATAGTGTCTTGCTATATGCTAACTAGTTTGATGTAATGAATTGTCAACTTTACTCGGAGGACAGCCATGGAGTCGTTGAAGTGAGGACAGAAGATTAAAAATCTGGCACCACTAAATCATTAGATTCTGGAAGCTGCCAATCATACTTCACAAAACAGTAATAAAATGAACTAAAAGTGAACAGGAGATATTATAAACATATTTAAGAGTTTCAAGCCATTTAACCAACAACAGTTTGGAACATTATTTCAATAGAAACAATGAAACCGGTCCTAGCTAAATCACATGACAGATTGGAGACACAGTTGAAACCCATATTTGATGTTTTCTTTAACTGGAAATCATCATTTCTTAAGATGAGGAAAACAAGCGTAGACATCAGCTTTGGGGTGCTTTGCTTCAGCATGTTCCCTGCATTTCACCTCTGAAGTAGTGCAGATAAATGTCTGCATGCACACCTTGCACTGCAAATCACAACCGCCAAGCATTGGAAACGATGATAAATGCAATATATACAAGCATGCATCATAAACATTAAGCACAAGATGACTTCTACTACTTTAGCAGAAAATTCTACATCACACTTGTAAATTCTTGCTTATAGCTGTGCATATAGCGTAGATGACCATTCTCATCTAATGCATGTGGGTCCGCCCAGGGGAAGGGGGTAAGGCTCAGCAGGAAGGATGTCTCAAAGAGAGAACCAGTTCCCCCTACTAAGATGGGTATTCGAATTGAAAGTGTACAAATGCAGCTAATTCAGACTATCATCATATTGTAAAAGTAAACTGTCCTTTCTTTGTCACTTTGGAGTTCGAAATATAGTGGAGAAAATAAGATGCTTGAATAAAGAACTTTATAGCTTGCACCTAAAGAGCTAAATGAGATCCAGAGTACAGCACAAAAACGGAGAGATTGATCAATTGAAGAAGTGAAAACCAATCAAAAGATGGAGGAGTGCGGTGGAGGTATCAACTAGGCTGCATACAATTTAACAAATGCATCATAAAAAATCTAGTGCACTTATATTCATGAACAAAGTATTATATGAAGATCTTGAATACCTGAAGCTTGCTTTATTTAGATCCTAAAATTTAATGCAAACCAGTTAAATATAGCTTTCCATGTGATAGCTCTCTCTTTTTTTTTCTTGTCTGTGTCAATTATAGCGTCAACTCAAGTCACTCGACTCCTTGACACTTTCCATTTTCAAGCTGGTCAGTAAATAAGCGAATTCAGAACCATAATTTTTTAAACGCTCCAATACAAAAGATAGCTTTTATCTTTGCAACATAGCTCAATTCAAAACCCAAAGCTATTCTCCAGTCAAAAGAAGCTGCACTTTTCTCAGATAAAGAAAATGTTGAGCAAGTTTCAAACCCTCTAATTTACTAATAAACAGAGGTTTTTCAAAAAAATAAAAATAAAAATGAGGCATTTTTAAGTTTTAACTTCTTATTGTTTTTCTGTCACGAATATCCAAACTATAGTAAGTAAAATTTAAAATAAAAACATGAATTTCTTTTAGTTAAAACAAGAAAAATTAGTCTCGTGTTCACCAAGAAAAATCCTAAACCAGTTTGCTTCTCCTTTTCCAAAATCGAATATCAAAATCAAAACTTCTTAAAGAGTATAACAATCTTGGAAAATCTACTTTAATTAAGCAAAACACTTAAACAATGAACGGAAAATTACTGCAAGTTACATATACAGAATACTCCAAGAAAACATCAACAAAAAAACCCAAATTAAACCAGAAAGACAAAATAAAAATTATGTAGAATAAATATATAATCTAAACCTGGATCGTCATGGCCTTTTTGTTGGATTCAAGCTGACTTCCTGGGCAAAAATCACAATCTTTTCATCAGATTAAATCCTATTCAAATCAATAAATTCCCTATTTGATCTCAAAATCATGGAACCAAAAATACATTCACATACCTTTTGCTGCAGCCTTCATCTTTTCCGAATTCTTTTCACGAGCCATCTTGGATTTCTGTGCATTTCCTCCACCCATGGCTTCAGATCTGCTTCTTTCGATCTCAAAGAAAAATTCTAGATAGAGCCCTTTATTTTTCTTAAATTTTTCTTGGCCTTTGGGTTTGGAATGAGGGCAGAATTCGTGCTATATATAATAATCCCAAATCTTTTTTAACCTTTTTCAGTTAAATTTATGAAAAGGGGTGAATTTGGTGAGATGGGTAGATGATGAATTAATGAGAGATCGAAGAAAGATACAAGAAATTGCTAGGTTTTGGTGATGTGGTGGGTGTCTATCTGTTATTTGTCTTTAGCCATATAAATAGTGGCCGTGTTCATCAGTTCATGTACAAACTATGAAACGTAAATATTACAAACCTAATTTTTCTATGCATAAATCTCTCTTTTTGACTTGATCAATTGGTGTGGGTCCGTCATTCGATGATAAGGGTAGTCTGCGACTGCAAGTTTGGTTAAAAATTGAATTTTCTATTCACACGAAAATCGCAAATTCATTTGTTTACAAGGCCAAAACACTTATAATTTTATGTTTAAAGGATAATGCTATCGAACATCATCGAAGTTAAAATATCATTTTAAATGACGCTATATGATAGAATCAATAAAATGTATAATTAAGTGGATCAATGGCGCAACAATGTCAAGCATCTTAGACTATGTTTGGATCATGTTTAGAAAAACTTGAGTCACTTTTTATGTATCCGTATCGAGAAACTGACAAGTATTATTCATTTATTCATCACTTATTTCTATATAATAATTTAAATCGTTTATGAACAGTTTCAAGTCATACTTTTACAATTCCTAAATGACCTACAACAATATGTCTGTTTTCTTGTATAAATAAGTATTGAAGTCCAGATCAAGACAAAAACAAAAGCAAAGAGAAAATTAAAAATAAAAATAAAAAGACATTTCTCAATGCAGCAAATTTTGATTAAGAAAATAGAGAAATAACTTGTCTTCTCAAAAATCAACCCATTAAATTTAAATTTAACGAGAACTTAGCCAACGATCAAAGAAAGAGAGTACTGCAGTGTATTATTATTAATACTAGGGTGCAACAATACCGTTGCAGGTTAGGAACAAATATATTGTAACATTTCTTCCCTCGATAGCCACACCATGCGCACCTCAAAAATTAAGCAAAATTCAATATATACACAAATATCAAAATAAAGATTTAAACTCTTTTATTTCCTATAAAAATATATTATTCTTCAAATCTTATACCTTTATTTTCAATCCAATAGGTAGGGATGGATATTTGACCAGAAAATTACAATTACCATTGTGCCCCATCTCGACGGGATAGTGGGGGCGATTTTGCCATCTTGCTTATAAAGTTTTTTTTGTAAAAAATAAAAATAAAAATAAAAATAAAAATTCAAGCATAGTTAAAATTGACCTTAGCCAACTATTTTATGCTCAAATCTGAACCAATTATTCAAGCTCATTAGCCAAATTCTCGAATTACCCTAAAATTTATTTTTTAAAAAATAAATAAACGAGGTTGAGGATTGCCCTGTCGTCGCCCTACATTAAGCTTGAACCGAGGGCAAGACCATCCTGAACGATCTCGTTACCATCTCTATCGATATATGCAAAAAAGACAATACAAAATAATGGGTTTTAAGTTATTTTTTTTAAATGAGAAGACATTAGAATATGGGTGGGTGTTGAGAAACTTGTAGTTGATGAGATTAATACATATAGCTGGAGTTCACTATCTAATAAAAGTATAAAACTAGTGGTGTATGTAAGTCGAACATTTTCCTATATATCAAGTGCTTGTCCCTTTCAACCAAACTCAAGAGAAATACATATGGGCCCATAAAATTGCATCACCTAACAAGTTTCTATATAGGATTGATGTAGGCCAGTAAGGCATTAATGGAGAGCTTAAAAGTTATTCTTGTATAAGTAATCGAGATTTATTTATTTTAATCAAAGAGTTCTATTATTGAAAAAGTAATTTCAAATTATATTTGATGAAATAAATAATTTAAAAGGCATAATCAAGCATGCTTTTAATAACATCGACCTGCAATTAATAAAGACTGACGGAGTGATTTTTAGAATGTGATTTGAACTTATAAGTAATCCTATGTTCGAGAAGTCTTTATAAATACTATTATTTATAAACACTCTTGATCAAATCCACAAATACAATCCACTTTTCTCTACTCATTTCTATATGAGAAAATTGTAATAGTGGTCCCTAACCTTTTCAATTTTTGCAGCTTTTATCATAACCTTCAATTTGTGCTAGCAGAAGTCCCTAACCTTTCAAAAATATGCATCTGAAGTCGATTAAATCCATCCACTTTTCTATTAGTTGACCAAGAAAATGTTTTTGACTAGATAATGAATTATTTCTACAAGAGTAAAATGATAACTTTATCTATATTTATATAAAAACGCTTTAAATAATTAAATAAAAAATCATCATCTTCCACCCCTACCCTTACCCTTACCCCTATCCCCATCCCCATCCCCATCCAAACCCACCTCTACGCTTACCCAAAACCAAACCCCTGCTACCTGTCGGCATCCACAGTCGCCCGTTGTCGCCCATGACCACCACCATCACCGCCAACACAAAACAAAATCCCCAAATTACAATCTCAACACAAAGCAAAATCTAAAAACAAGCCTCTACTACCCATTGTCGTCAACAATCACCCGTTGCTGCCCTCATTGCCCACGGCCACCACCATTACCACCAATACAAACAACACAATCCCTAAATCATAATCACAATACAAAGCAAAATCAAGAACTTTCCTTCACAAACAACACTCCACTATCACTGTTGGCTTCCACCTCAACCCTAACGCCCTCCACCACCTCTCAAGTAAGCGTATTACCCTCGAAATCTCAATCTTCATTGGTCGTATTGGACGCACTTATGGAGTCAGTTCGGGGTAGGGATTGAGGCGACAACGACAGTGATGGGTTTAGGTAAAAATTTAGAGTCGTAATGAGGGAGATGAAGTAAACGACAGTGCGAAAAGGAGTTTGAGAGAGGTGGAGATGAAGTGAACGACAGTGGCACGATCGACAATAGATGACGGTGGGACGGGATTGGTTTTTCCCATTTATGATAGGTGGGTGTGGAATGGGGTGTGAAGAAATACATACAATTGAAATAGTTTGCTTTGTTAAAATTGAAATAGTTTGAGTCTATAGAAAATGATATCTAACATTGTTATGTTAATAATGAAGTGTCATTTAAGTTAAATTTTAAAACTAAATAAATGAAAAGATGGAGGTGAACATTACAATTTAGGTTAATTAGACATATATTTGGAAAATGGCCGATGCAAACCCACGTAGCAATGGTAGCTACGAAACCCACACAAGATTGATTCAATCCAAGAAAGCCAAGAAATCAACCTTTAAAGCTTGATTCAAAAATATTGAATCAGGGAATTAATACAATTACCGACAATACGTTGACCCCGTAATTACAAAACTAAAAAATCTCACTTTATTTGTTTGAATGCCACAAGAAATAATTTTGATATGTTCGAAATTAATTCAAGGAAAAACGAGAAGAAAGTAATGTCTTGCAATAATATCTTTCAAATTGTATGTTTTACAATGAATATAACGAGTCATATTTATAGATAACCCATAAAACTTAGCTAGAAAATGGAATCAAGTCCTAAAGATATCAAAAATATATCATACAAAATTTTAACTAAAATAGAAGATTACGCAAAATTTGAAAAAATCGCGGCCAAAATTGTACTATGTGGCCGCATAGTGCAAATCTATGTGGTCGCATAGATCATTTGAAGAACTCCTTATTGGTTTCGGTAAAGGGACATGCGATCGCATGCCCTGAATAACTATGCAGTCACATAATTATTCATTCCATCTCCTCCATCCATTACTTGAATCAAGAACCATGTCGTTTCATCTTTCGAACCCAACATGAAACTTGTCCTCTTACTTGTTGTGATCAATGTTTCGTCCACCATAACTTGAGCAAGTAGTTCAATTGCTTCTTTGAACCGCTTCGCCCGCGACCTAGTCATTAGACATTCCTCAACAATTAATGGATCATTGCCTGAACTTACCATCGTATCATGGATAATATCATCATCTCTCTCTTCGAAAGGATTTGACCTCGAATCTGCACCTGCATCAAAGAGAGAAAGATCAGAGAAGTTAAAAGTAGTTAAAATATTATACTCACCTGGAAGATCTAATTTGTAGGTATTGTCATTGACATTTCAAGGACTTGGAATGGACCATCTCTAGTGGCTTCAACTTCGACTTTCTTTGTCCTTGAAAGCGTTCTTTCCTCAAATGTACACAAACCCAACCTCCTGGTCCAAATGTAACGCGCTTTCATCTCCTATTTGCTTGAGAAGTATAATGCTCATTTTTCTTCTCAATTTGCAACCTTACATTTTCATGGAGTGATTTCACCAAGTCAGCCTTCTTTCTTCCATCTAATCTATCTCTTCTTGATAAAGCATCGGCTACTACATTTTCTTTTCTTTGTTTGTACCGAATAACATAAGGAAATGTCTCAATGAACTCCATCCACCTTGTATCTCTCTTGTTTAGTTTACATTGACCCCTTAAATGCTTTAAAGACTCATGATCAGTGTAAATCACGAACTCCTTTGGCCATAGATAGTGCATCCTGTCTCCAAAACTCAAAGAAGTGCATACAACTCCTTATCATATGTAGGATAGTTGAGAGCTACTCCATTTAATTTTTCACTAAAGTAAGCTATTGACCTTCGTTCCTGCATTAATACAGCTCTAATGTAGATTCCTAAGGCATTACATTCAATCTCAAAAGTATTTTTAAAGTTAGGTAATGACAAAATCGGTGTAGTACACAACATATCCTTAATAGTATTAAAAGCATGTTCTTGTTTAACGGCCCACTGAAATTCTACACTTTTATTTATAATTTTTTGTGAGTGGTGTGGCAAATGTATTAAAATCTTTAACAAAATGCATATAAAAGCTAGCTAACCCATGAAAGCTTCTTACCTCAGTTATGCTTTTAGGTGTTGGCCACTTCTTGATGGCTTGAATTTTCTCCTCATTCACTTTAATACCATTTGCAATAACGACATAACCAAGAAAAATAACTTTTTTCCATGTAAAATGTGCACTTTTTAAAGTTAGCATAAAGTTGTTCTTGTCTTAACACTACAAGCACACATCTTAAATGTCATATATGTTCATTGAAATCCTTACTATATACCAATATGTAATCAAAGTAAACTATTACGAATTTACTTATAAATGCACGTAAAACATGATTTATTAATCTCATAAATGTGCTAGGTGCATTAGTAAGTCCAAATGACATGACTAACCACTCATACAACCCATGTTTAGTTTTAAAAGCGTTTTCCATTCATCTCTTTCCCTCATCCTAATATGATTATAATCACTTTTAAAATCAATTTTACTAAATATGCATGATCTATATAATTCATCTAACATATTATCTAACCTAGGAATAGGATGACGATACTTTACCGTTATATTATTGATGGCCCTATAGTCGACACACATTCTCCAAGTTCCATATTTCTTTGGTACAAGTAGTAATGGAACGGCACATAGACTCATACTCTCCCTCACATACCATTTGCTCATCAAATCTTCCACTTGCCTTTGGATTTTATTAATCTCCTCGGGATTATTCCAATAAGTCGACCTGTTCGGAATGACAGCTCTAAGTACGAAGTCAATTTGATATTCAATGCCTCGAATGGATGGTAGCCCACTAAGCATGTCCTCCAGGAACATGTCTTCGAATTCCTGTAACAAAGAAATAGCGGGGTGTATTAGATTTCTCAAGATTGAGGAATGACTCCTTATAAACCAACAAGTTCAGAGGTCGGCTCTCAACTACTGCACTCTTTAACTCACTCCATTTGTAAAGAAATTTACGTTCGACTTTTCTTTCCTCTCAAAAAGTCTTTTTTTTTCTTTCCTCTCTTGTTACTCTACTTTTTTTCTCACTTTTAGCCACTTCACTATTTTCTCTCTTGCTCTCTTGCTGTGAAAGATCGGCGTCACTCTCTTTTTCTCTCAATTTTTTTTCTTCCTCAATTTTCAATTTGATTTGATCTTCATACACTTGTTGTGGTGTCAACGGTGCAAGAGTAATAGGTTTTCATCATTAGTAAAATTGTACTCATTTTTGTACCCATCATGCATTACCTTCCTATTATATTGCTATGGTCTTCCCAACAAGATATGCTCGGTATGCATAAACACTACATCACATATCACTTCATCATGATAGCTCCCATTGAGAAACATACCAACACTCTCCTATTCACCTTAACCTCTCCACATTCATTCAATCATTGCAATTTGTAAGGCTTAGGATGTTTTAGCATAGCTAATCCCAATTTTTCAATAAGTGTAGTGCTAGCCACATTGGTACAACTACCTCCATCAATAATCATACTACATACCTTATTGTAGACGTGACATCTCGTATAAAATATGTTCTCCCTTTATTGCTCCAAGTTACCACTTTGATTTGAGCACTAAGAGCTCGTCATGTAACCAACAACTCTTCCACTGTGTACTCAACTTTCTCACCATTACTAGCATATTCCAATTTTGGCATGTCATCATATTCACCCTCACTATCACTCACTACTTCTCCATTGTCGTGCAAGATCATCGCCCTTTTGTTTGGACATTGAGAAGCAATGTGTCCCTATCCCAAGCACCTAAAACACTTGATATCTCGATTTCGAGGGGGTTAGGAATTTGCCTTGGTTGTAGCTTTGCTAGCAACTTACTTTCTTCCTTTTGATAGCTCAGTTTTACCTTTTGAAATAGCCCCATCACTTTTATTGTTATCCCACTTTGATTTTCAAGAAGAGTTAGAACCCGAACAACCCGATGAATATCTAAATGTCCACTTCATCTTCATTTGCCTTTCCACATTCATAACTATATGTAGCATGTCTTCCAACTCATCATACTACATTAGCTATATCCCTATTCAAACCATTCAAAAATCGGGTCATGGTGGCCTCCTTATGCTCCTCAACATTCGCTCTAATCATAACAATTTCCATCTCCTTGTAATAATCATCCACACTCTTAGAATCTTTGTAGAGGCTTTGCAATTTTTGATGAAACTCCCTATAGTAATGATTAGGCACAAACTTCTTCCTCATGATAGTCTTCAATTCATCTCATATATTAATAGGTCTCTCACGGTTCATCTTCTTGGATGTTATACTTGATCCCACCAAATGATAGCATAATTGGTAAATTCAAGCACCGCAATCTTTACTTTCTTTTCATCCAAGTAGTTGTGGCAATCAAATATGAATTCTACTTTCTTTTCCTACTCGTATCGAGAAATTGAATGAAGGAATTATCATTTTGATATTGCCCATACCTATATCAACACCATCTTCAACAAGATCTCTACCCCTCATTTCATGCCTAGCTCCTATATCTTTCATTCTTCCAACTCGACATCCATCAATGTATCCTCATTAATATCTCTATACGCTTTCCATTCACCAGCAAAATCCGATCGATGATCCCGCCTTCCTTGCGTTAGGAATATCTCTAGGTTATTCCCTACGTAAGTTAGCAAGCAATGTGTCTTGCCGATCCAATATGTTTCTCACATCCTCAAACAACTTTTCGAACCGTTGTATCATCTCATTCGACATGTTGACTTGACTATTATTTCTGCTTGAAGTAGAATTATCTCTATCCAACATCCTAATCCTAATTCTAATTTAATATTTGCCTAACATGTATGCGCTCGTGTATAACACAAATTGGTTTTTTTCCCTCTATTAGCCTCACCGCTCTTGCCTTTTTTCCACTCAGTGCTTTCTTGCAAGTGCTTCAAAGAACTAATTTGATCTTAATCAAAATTAATTCTTATAGAGTTTCAAACAAAGATTTGAGTAAAAAAAAATTGACTCTAGAATGACTCAAAAAGTAAGAATTGACTCTTTGAATAGATACAAAGAAAATATTCAAGAAGGTGTTTCTTAAATTTGAATTGGACACTTTACAATTGAGAATTTTTTTGACTCAAAAAAATGAAATCGTATGCTACTGGAAACTTTTTTTTTTTTTTTTTGAATTTTTTTGCTCGAAAATTGAACTAAATACTTGCAAAAGAAACAAAAACTGATTTGAATGCTAAATTAGCACACAAACAAGTTTTGAAATTTTATGGATTAGAGATGAAAAATTGAACTATGCGGTGGTATAGATCATTTGAAGACCTCCCCTTTGGTTTTGGTAAAGGGGCATGCGACCACATGCCCTGAACAACTATGTGGTCATATAGTTGTTTATTTTGTCTCATTCGTCCATTGCTTGAATCAAGTTTCTCCATGTCGTTTCATCTTCTGAACCCAACATGAAACGTGTCTCCTTACTTCTTGTGATTGATGTTTTGTCCATCGTAATTTGAGCAAGTAGTCACATTACTTCTTTGACTCGTTTTGCCCGTGACCTAGTAATTGGCCCTTCCTCAACAATCAATAGATCTTTGCAAGGACTTGCCATCGTATCATGGATCACATCAGGCTTTGATGGGCAATTTAACATTTTTTACTATTCCAATATTTCATATCAAAAGTTTAGGCTATCATTTAAAAGAAGTGTATCCATAAAAGAAGCATGACATCCATTATTCCCTTATGGGCCTTTGATTGTAATGCATGAGCCCATTAAAAATGTTAAAAATTTTACCTTGAAATTTCACCACATACATTGAACTTAGCTCCTGATTGACAACCATTACTTACAAACTCTTTTATATATATATATTTTCAACCACACATTCACACAATAAAATATTTAGTACGTAAACCTAAAACATTTCCATTTTAACCACGTATTCTCCTAATAAACACTATTCAAAACTTTGTTTTTTACAATTAATGTTTATCAAACAGAGGTTTAATAAAAAAACATTTTTTTACAATTCAAGGTTTTTTAATCCTGGTAAATAGAAAATATCATCACTTCCCATTATTAATACATTTAAAAGCTAAAATCAATCCACCAAATAAGCTTCGTTACCACCCCCATTTCTAGCCCAATAATCCCCAATTTTCCATTTCTTCATTATAACACTAAATAAAAAATTTCAAGCTTGAAAACCAAAAAATCTTCAATCCGTTCCACATACCACTATTATTCATATCTCAACCTATATTTCGTCCATATTTTTTGTCCAAAAATCCTCCATGCAAACTCCAATTTCGAAATTTAGGACTTTTTTCTTCTCTATATAAACCTCATAGAGAACAAGACAATTTGTTCTAAGCTCAAAATCAAACAAATCGATCATATTACATCCTGCAAGATTATAGAAATTGAAAATGACATAACCAAGTTGTCGTTCAACTCTGGGTTCCAACAACAAAATAAATATTGTTGAAAAACACATCCCACATATACATCTCAATCTTTGTCTCTATAAAGATTCAAAATAAAAAGCAAATACTACTCAAATTATCGTCGATTATCTCATTAACTTATACAAAATCTAACATAGTATCCTATTGAACCTTTGTAGACACAATAGCGGTGTTTATATGATAAAATTTGATCAATATATAATACACAAGAGGATGCACGTTTTGGAAGAAAATTTCAATGCAAACACTTTAAAGTCCTACTTGGCTGCTCAATTATTCAAGGATGGATGCGAGAAGTCAATTGAACGTTATGAATGGTGTTTCGCGTGGAAATCGCTAACAATTAAAAGAAGGTTCATACAATCGTGTAAGGAACAAACATCTCAAGACAAAGTCCCAACGAGGGGTGTTTTATTTATGAAGAGTACGATTTACAAGAAACGAAAAAACCTCCAAGGGGCACAAGCTCACAAGTAAATTGAAAGCTTTAACGAGAAAACTAAATGAATGAAATTACATAATTCTCTATTCGAGAGTTGATTGATCTGATTCTTTTTTCTATACTCTCTTCTCTTTTATACACCATTCGACAGTTGTTGTATAACTGTTTAAAACTAATCACCTTACAACTACCCGCATTCTCCATTATGGATGACTTGTCAGAGAAACTGTTTATAACCTCTACCACTTCTCCCATTATTTAACTACTTACAACTGAGATTCATGGATTGTGAGATGAACCGTTTCAATAAACCGTCAGTCGCTTTAAATAATAATAATAATAAGACATTATCCTCGCCCAGATCTTGAGCGTTTCAGAGGTTTGAGCGACGAAGATTCTTTGTTACTTGAGCGTTTTGCAGGCTTGAGTGACAACTGACCTCCACTACTTGGGCGTATATCAAGTTGGACGATGATGGACTTTCATTACATAACTCCATCTTAGGCTTCCACATAATCTTGTTTGGATCCATCCTTCGAATTCCTTAGCTGGGCTTCATTCCCTGGGCCATTTAATTGGGCCTTATTATTTTTGTATGTCAACTATTATCCCCAATATGGCAAAATTAACATCCAATTATTAATCTTCTGCCATATTCATCCTTTATATTTTCCCGCGATACTTGGAATCTAGGAAATGCAGCGAATTTCAATCATTATCTTGTTTAGCAATGACCTTCTATATCCCTAAACGGTGCAATATCACACAACCCTTATTAAACTAAAGAATACGCTACTTCTTCGTGCCATTACACCCACGTTCTACCTTGCCGTGTTTCTTCTCGCCTATAAAGTTACTGTTCATCTTCTCGCTTCCTTTCCCACAAACATTCCCAAAACCTTCGAGAAATTTGTAGCAAATGACGACCTCACAAAGCCTTTCAGACAACTCTCTTAGCTTTGAAGATTTTCAAGAGCTTCTTTCCAGGCCATATATAAATTCAATGTACCTTTCATCGGCCAATCCTGATCTTTATGAGTTCTTCTTAGGCCAATCCTTTCAGGATGTTGATTGTGTGGGGCAAGTAGCGGCAGGTGAGTTGTTCCCGTGCACTTAAAACCCTCTTTTTCTGAACCCTTTGCCGTTGAAGCCAATCCGCGAAAGAGGTATTCGTACTTGGCCTAAAGCTGATACTACTTTCCATTGTTGGCATGGACGTATGTCAAAGCATGGCCCTACCAAGGTAATTTTCGATCAGGCACGAATTTTTGATTTGTTAGAAATTAACCTTTGCCCCCTAATTTGTGACCCTGTGCTTTTCCCTGTTGCATTGTGTTTTTGGTCATCTGAATATAATACGTTCATCTTTCCACTGGGTCCCATGTCTATTACTCTGAGGAATGTTGGTGCCCTCGTGAATCTCCCACCTTTGGGTGACACCATTTTTTCGGCCATTTTGGTTTCTTCCGCCGCCCCCCCAAAGTTTGACAAGAAACTTACTGATTCTTACTTGGGCATGCAAGAACTCTATAATAAATTTGGTACTGAACCTATCCATGTCAAATGTTTTTCCTTTCTTCAAGTTTGGCTCTATAAATATGTTCTTTGTGTGCCTAGCCTTAAACTTTCCATGGCTTATTTGCCTATAGCGCATGAGTTAGCGCGTGGTATGTGTTCAAATCTTTGCTCGTTATTCTTAGCTGCCTTCTATAGAGGCATGACTTCCCTCCAATTCTAGTTGAGAAGTGGTGCATCTCCTACTAACAGTGGGCCCCTTTGGCTCGCTCAATTGTGGGTGAGAGCATACTTTCCTCAATTTGGTATTCTATCGGCTCCTCCTGTTTCGGCCAGTTGTTACGGGCTAGTCATCAACCAACTAAGCCCTATTAATATGTCTAATAAGGACGTTTTTGTATTCTTTTATAACTTAAATTCAATCACTTCTTTTTTTTCTTTTTCCTGCTCATTTAATTCCAACTTATGTGCAACCTCCTTCTACCATGAATGACGTGAGCACCTTTTTGCCTATGTGGGCTCAATTTTTGACCGTGAAGGAGTTGTTCCATGACATCTTTACTGGGACAAGTACCTAGGTAGGAGTTGAGATATATGCTCACCAATTTTTTGTCCGTCAACTTCATTTTGGCCAAACATGGCCTGTTCCTCCCTACTTTTCCAAAAGTTTAACAGAGCGTTTTCATACCATTAATAAAACAGAGGCCCAAGCCATTGATGCTCGTAATGCCATTTTGACCAATGGCTTCTCTTTAGCCCTTTAACTCTACTTTCGTTACTCATCCTATTTTTGAACAACTCTGGCCATCTGTGAAGTGTCGGTTGTTTACAACTAATGCTAACGCATTTTTCACTCGCTGGAGAGACCAGTGACTTATTCTGCTGCTCCCATTCCTACCATTCTCTTAGCTACCAGGGGTCTCACTTCTCCTTCGAAATCTCCATCTGGAGCAGCTAGCATTTCTAGCCGTAAACGGCCAGCTTCCACTTCACCAAGTTTGCCCATTGATGATGATGATGCCCCTCTCATCGTCAGGAGAAAAGTATTGGAGTTCGTTCATTTATGAAAAATCCTTTATATGTTAATGAATTTTTCATGTATTAATGTTTTACTTGGATTTTTCAGAAAAGCTCATCTTCAACTTCGCCTTCGAAGACTCCACCTTCATCGGCTCTTGTTCCATCACTTCCAATCAAAGCTTCTTCATCCAAGTCACCTAACAAGGGGACTTCACCTACCTTCACCCAAGGGAAAGTCTATAGGCCAATAGTTTCTGATCGCGCAGCTAACTGGAGAACTTCCACCTTCTCAGGGTATTGACCCCCCACGTGTTGAACCAGAAGGTAATACATATTGTACTTTCTCCTTGCTCATGTTATTAACCTTTGGCTTATCATCACTTGATTTTTGCAGTGATTCCCGTAGATATGCCCATTGTGGAAAAAGCAGCCCGTTGTGGAAAAAGTTGTTGGATCGTCCAGTGATATGCCCTTACCTTCTAAAATACATTATGAGGTGACATTTGTTTTAACTCTCATCCTTACTTCATTCTCTGTAATGCAAATGCTAACCATTCTCATTTTCTTTTACAATGCACTGACGTCATTCTA
>CAIGRB010077622.1:0-27917 GCA_903798255.1 Fraxinus quadrangulata
TTTTCATAGAAGTCCACATGAACATACTCTCTATGCCAAAAATGGTTTGGATGGAAGTTTCATTATAGTAAGTCTTTATGTTGATGATCTAGTCTTCACTGGAAATAATCTGGCTATGTTGAATGATTTTAGAGACTTGATGATGAAAGAGTTTGATATGACATACTTGGGAAAATTACATCATTTTTTGGGTATTGAAGTACACCAATCAGAAAGTAGATTTTTTATTACTCAAGAGAAGTATGCTAGAGAGATTCTAAAAAGATTTAAGATGGAATTTGCAAATTCTGTTTCAACTCCATGCATTTTAGGCCAGAAACTTCAAAAAGAAGGAAAATGAAAGCTTGTGAATACCACCATGTTGAGAAGCTTAGTGGGAAATCTGATGTATCTCACAGCCACACGACATGATATCATGTTTGCTGTGAGTTTAATAAGTAGGCTCATGAAAGCGCCATATTCAAAACATTAGGAAGCTGCTAAAAGAAGTTTACTATATGTGAATGGGGCAATTGATTATGGCATTTTTTATCAAGCAAATGTTCCAATTACACTCTTTGTATACACTGACAGTGATCTTACAGGAAGTGTTGATGATAGTAAAAGTACGTCGAGGTATGCCTTTAGCATTGGAAGTGGAGTAATTTGTTGGAGTTCGAAGAAACAACCAATTGTTGCTCTTTCAACAACGAAAGCTAAATATATTGCGGCACTTTTGCCGGCTGCCAAATTGTATGGTTACGAGGCATTTTGGAGAATCTAAACCACAAGCAAGATGTTCCTACAACTCTTTTGTGTGACAATAATTCAGCAATTTCTGTTACAAAGAAACCAGTTCTACATGGGAGGACTAAATACATTCGTATGAGGTATCACTTTTTGAGAAAGCTTGTTCACGATGGAATAATTCAAATCAAATACTACAAAACAAACAATTTGCTGAAGATCAAGTAGCACATGTATTTACAAAACTAGTTGGAGGTCAGAACTTCAAGAAACAACTTGTGAAACTTGGAATGAAAAACAAATTTGATTTACGGGAGGCAATGTTGAAAAATAAACCAAATTAGTGATAACTAATGAATTCAATAATCATTTACTACTTTATTTTAGTGTCTATAGATATTCCAATAACTAATTGAGTAAGTTGAATAGTCTCTTGTGTCCTATAAATTAGAATGTAATCTGCAGTAATGTTTTAAGGTAATATAATTGAGTATTTCTGATAATATACTTTCCAACTTTTCTTGCCTTTAGTCATGCTTCTAGGTGAAGATAGAGATATACTTATTCGAATTGTGCAATCATGTGTCTGAATTTCTTACTGATTTAATGCAATTTTTCATATAAAGATATTTTGAATTTTCATAATGAGATATTATTATTTTTATTCGATAGACTATTAATTAAGTTTGAAATTTTTTGTTGGCGACATGATAAAGTTATATATGATGAAATAGTGATTTCTATTTTCTAGCATATTCTTCTTAAACCAAAGTCGTGAACAAAGTTGCCTCCTTAAATTTTTAGTTTAGCTTAAAAATTATCTACCAACTTAATTACAATTTCTTATATAAAAACTAGGATTAATTTAGGTCATTATTTAGAAATGCAATCTTAGTGGGAACCATACTTTATCCTTAGTGTTATTACTTACTGCAATATTTTGCACTTGCATGTTTTGCGAAACAATTTTTTGACGTTGTTGCTGGACCTGTTTGCTACTATTATTGATTTTGTTTAGTTCTATCTTTTATTTGAATCATTTTTTTGCTCTTTCAAGTATCACCCATCCAATGCATGACGATCGAACCACCCTTCAAATTTAGTCCTTGCTAATTCAAAGATCGAACATACATTACAATCAGAGACTATAGGTAAAGAAAGAGAACATCAATGAACAATAGATCATGATGACCCTTTGTCGAATAATCATGGTTCCACACTTCCACCTCAAGTTAATAATCATTCCAATATTTCAGCTCTCGCTTTAGGATCGAATAATTTCCAGTTGAGGTCAGATGTGACTGGAATGATGAAGAACATACTCGAGTTCCATGGGAATTTACATGAAAATATATATGTTCATATCTCAGATTTTCTAGAACTGTGCGAATATGCCACTTATGCAAGTGTTTCTAATGAGATGCTATAAAAATGAGGCTTTTTACACATACTGAGATGATCAACAAGAGATTGGACGACATCTCAACATCCGAGGATCATCACTACATGGGAGGATCTTGATCAAAAACTATTGCAAGACATTACCAATTTTGCACAATTTGAAAGATAAGCTATCTATGATGCTTGGGATAGATATAAGCGATAGCTCAAGAAGTGCTCAACACATGGTTTGAAGAAGTGGTCACAAGTGAAGCACTTACTATGCTGTGTGGACTCCTAAAAATTGGTTGCAACAATTGGCTCAATTATAACAAAATCAACGATGCTTTTGAATTTTTTAGAAGACTGACCAATCCGCTATTTTTCGGAAGTGTGTAATGCACAAGAAGTTTGCAGGAGTTTATGAGGTTGATGCATTCTCAGCCCTTTCCGCACAGGTGATTGCATTAGCCGATAAAGTAGAAGTCATTGCCTCAAAACATTTAGCCAACGTAATCTTACTCTGAACCCTTATTTGACCCCCATTATCTAAAAGTTCATTTTTTCTTAAATTCATTATTCCAATGAAATAATTTTGCACGTAAACTTAAAACTTTTTCCTATTTTTTAACCATGCATTCTTCAAAAAAAATTATTATTATAAAACTCGTTTTTGAGAAAAATGGGGCCAAACACGCATAATTGACCTATCTATTGAACATGCTAGCTATGGGGCCAAACACACATAATTGAATATATTCAATGAAATTTGTGGTGAAAATCATAGCTTGGTTAGATGCCTGACAACCTATATAATTGACCTATCTATTGAACATGCTAGCTTTGTGCAAAATATCCTCGTTAGCGGACCCCTTTCTGCCACACATAATCCTGGCGGGATAAACCACCCGAAGTTCTCATGGGGTGATAATCACAATGATGGAAAAGTACCATCGGGTTCCAAACAGTAGGAAAAGAAGTTGTCTATCGAGATATAACAATGATTTGTGCAGAATAGTAACACGTTCATTTAGAATATTGAAAATAAAATTCAACATCAGCAAGCTTCAAGCTTCAACTTAAAATCTTGAAAGTATGATGAGAAATTGGATGTATTGATTCACAAAAGACATTTCCGATCAACAATGAAAAAAAAAAAAAAAATCGAAATGAATAGGTACAAGATATTACTACTTAAAGTAGTGTTCAATTGTCAAAACCATCGATAGAGGTCGAAGTCGGACTATATGAAACGTCATATGAAAACATCATAATGTCATGATAGAGAAAATATTTCGTCCTAACAATAGCACTGCACAGACCAACTAATCAGGATGGTGACATAATGGTTTATAACACAAGTCTAAGGCCTTTGGTGCCATCATGACCGTCGCCGCCAAACTCACCGAACTTCAAATTTCCTCAAATGGGGATAGCACACAGCCCTAGAGGACTGATTCTATGCCAAAGCAAACTAGGCAATTGCCTATAGGCTCAAAACTTATGGGCCTCAAGAAGTAAAAGACTATACAAGGCCCAAGTAAATTACTCATTAGTAATTACTAAAATAAATGGATTAATTTCTTAAAAAATCATTCAACTATAATTTTCTTTGGCCCATTCTAACTTAGTTATACTCATCTAAAATATTTTTTGTCTGGATCTTAATTTATATGATTAATTACGAATTATCGAATGAGCTCAATATTGTTACAGCCATATGGTTTAATTTGGAAACTAATATTATCCATCAACTAATTTACATTATTGTGCTATAACTTGAACTTAGTTTATCCAAATTAATTTTTTCTCAAGTCCGCAATGTGCCATTTAAAATGTTTTCCGAAACGAGCCCGATATAGAGAGTAATTATCGATCACATAGTAAATACACATTTGACCCAAATAAGTTATTGACCTTGAAACTTATTTCACTTTAGTCCCCCGGGATCTCAAAATCGCTAGAAGCTTCCCAAATCAAAATCATTTAGAATGTAGTGGTCTTTCTCATCACTAAAAATCTTGACTCGTCAGGTTATCATCTAAAGGTATATCTTTATCACTATTTATAATTTAGCCTCTAAATTTTATACTTTTTGCATTTAGGGCCCAATCTCGGGTTTAAGCTTTGAAAATCACTCTTCTTCTCACAAGTAATCCTTATAGTATTCTCAGAACTTCAAGTTACGTTTATTAAAACTTTCTCATCATTTACACGTTAGTTTTAAAACTTCTAGAATTCGCTAATTCGCACATTAATTGTGTTTTTCCGATTAATAATTCATGGAAATTATTATTTACACTAATAATATTTTATTCACGAACGGAAAATTTTGCTAAAAATTGTGCTACCCTAATTTCTTGAGTTCTCGAAGATGATTTATTTTGCTACTCTATCTTTTAGGTTTTATGAAGTCTTCATAATATAAATATGCTATTTATTTATCTACGTTTGTAAAAAATAAATAAATAGCCATATGTCGAACATTGTAGCTTGACATAACAAGAACAACATACTTAAGTTCATTAGCCTATATAAAGGGATGAAGGCTGAATGGGAAGGGGTTCGAATTGAGATTTTCTCATAAAAAATTCAAAAATTCAATATTATAGTACTTTTATTTTGTTCAAATATATAGAAGTTGATCAAAAAGTGCCAAGCGATTTTTTACAATAAAAAATTAAATTATATTGTGATTGTCACTTGATGCAGATCTCTCTCTCTCTCTCTCTCTCTCTCTCTCTCTCTCTCTCTCATGCTAAAAAGAAGGATTAGGTATATTAACTTGGCGGATCTGGTGTCTACTTAGTTTAGATTCTTGGTTCTTAATTCTGAAGACAATCTGTCTTCTAGGCAGATACTTGAATAAACTCGAAATCATTAGCGAATAATTTGAAAACCAGGTTTAATTTCTTTTATTTCTATCCTTCCTCTCACAAATAAAATGATATCAAATGATCGATACACCACCTAGGACATTAAATCCCAAAAGATCAAACAAGAACTTGATGAGAGTAATCCACTTATAAAATAAAGAGCTCTACTGCGAGATCACACTAAGGACATATGGCAAGAAATAGAGGGATTTTCAAATTTATTTTAGACTGAATTCTATACTATATTACATCTTCTCCACATATGGCATTTCTGCAAGCTTAGGATCCTCATTTGAATCTAGTTACATTGAGAAAATTAAGAGAACTTTGCTAATGTGAAAAACTTTAGGTTTCAAATGAATCCCCTGATCCATTTCTCACAGAAGGGATATAAGCACAAGGAGAAGAGCACTCTTTCACCTGAAAAGCATAATTTCCAAAAAAAAAACAGATTTTTAGCTACTTTTAAGAGTAGCCAAACTTGATCGAGTCAAGAATCTCTTTGTTTCTTCCATCTGACAAGCATGGTAATGCATCGCTTGACGATGTAAAGTTTAGCCTTCTGTTCCTTGGCCAAGTTACTGCATTTACGCGTAAACTCACCGCACCTTTGCGATGAACTTCGTGGCAGGGATGATGACTTGTTTGAAGAAGTGCTGCTACTCCTCTGTGAAGAACTCCTTGATAGATTGAAAGAATTCTTCTTTGTTAAACTCCTTAGAAGTGGAGATTTTTTTGAGCTCTTCTGGGAAACACTCCTTGACAGAGAGGTATTCTTATCATCTTTTGATAATTTCCATTTCTCATCCATATAATACTCCATGACTATCTGTACTCGATATAACTTTTGCACCTCTCTCTTGTGTGGTACTGTGTGTTGTGTGTGAGAGAGAAAGTTAGAGAGAGAGAGAGTTTGAGTGGTTGATGAGGCTGGAGTGGCCAGATATGAGAAGGGTCATTGGTAGTCTTTATAGCAGTTTAGGGGCAATGGTGGGGGAGGAATTTGCAAGTGACGACTGCTTTTTTGCAGGAATCACGTGTATGCTTAGGCAAACTGTCTGCTTATTTAGCTCATTTTGATTCTATGTCACAGTAGATACTTTTTACTGCTGATTTGGCCCTGCCCACATTGGGAATTTTCTCAATTTTATATGATGGTGAATACAAGAATGCTAAGATTGATGCGTAGTCACACTAAGCTAGCGTTGGCAATGAATCCAGTCAAGTGAGCTCGGTTCATGTACCCCATGAACTCATCTCGTCAAAGGGATGAGTCCACAAGCTTGATTTTTTTTTCTAAATTTTTAATTTTTTTAAGCTAAGAACCTCCTGGGCTCGTGAACTTTGAGCTTGAGCTTGTCCCGAAATGCACATCGACAAGTCGAGCCGACGAGTTAATCGACCATTTTGCCACTTCTACACTAAGCCCTTGTTTGAGCTCCATTTTTGTAAAACTGCATATTTTTTTCTTATTTTTAATCACAAATTATTCAATAAAATAATATTACACGTAAATCCGAAAAAATTTCTTATTTTTTAATCATACATTCTTGAAAAAAATCACTGATAAAAATGGAAGTGAAGATGGCAATGATTGATAATAAACATGATTTAGAAACAGCATTGCACTCGAACAGTTGAGCGACTATTGGCCAACTCTCGCACTCATATATATCTATTCTTCGTAGCTAGTTTGTTAGAAGTCAATCTTGCTTGGTAAGATGGATTTAGATGAAGAAACCTAAAAGAGATAATCTTTGGTACCTTTCATAAAAGATTATTGTCCCTTGAGGATTCACATAACACGAGAAAAAGTAATTGAAGAGCTTCTTCAAAATCGTAGAAATTTTTAGGTGATGTAAAGTTCTTGTTCACAAGAATAATGCAAGTTGAATAGAACACGTTAAAAGAGGAAGACGTAAATGTGAGGTGTCTAGTAACACTCGATTTTCCACGAGTTGTAAATATTGTAATTTAAAAAAATGATTCATATGGTGGATTCGAAATTTGTGGAGAATGTAGTTATTTATGATTTTTACATTGCCTTCCGTAATTTTGTGATTCCCAAACCTGTTTTTAGAGATCCATCATCTTTTATGGAGATGCGGCTAGTGCTGTATGGTGCTCCATGAATTGACCATGTTGTTTGGCATATAAAATACTATTTTATTATTTTTAAAAATGGGAAATTCACACATACACACGAGGATTGTCTGAAGAGTATATGGGAAATGTGAAAATAGGATTTGAAATTTGAATGATAATCAAAGCGTAGTATTGAAATTCGATATTTCATTTGGGTAGGAAAGAGAGGTCGATGCTCATTATACCATTAATCGCTGACTTTAACTACATATTGCCCACTTCATACAAAATGCACGTTAGATGTTAGAGTCTCATAACATCTCGAGACGTTGAGCACCTCATATTCGTACTAGACCTAGAGCTCTTCAATATCTAGTTTCAAGATCTTGACCTTCTTTGGGTCCGGAAGCGAGGCACACAAACCATGACTACATGCCATATTGCCTATTTAATCTTACTTAACAGACATCTCCTTGTGTGATTTTACAACATGGTTCTCTTTTCGTTTAATTGGATAGTGTTTGATCTAACTCTGTAGTTCTTGAATCTCGCATTGGTTCTAGACCTTTTCGTTCTCTATATTCAAATAATAAATATGGGAATCGACTTATGCGGGTCAGTAGCCAGGCATAGAGACTATGAACCCTATTGAGCTGTACCTTTAGAATGGTTCAAGTTGTGCTAAGCTACTTTAAAGGTCGGATACTTGATTGTCTTCACACCTCTAAGCACATTTAACCTAACTTAATAGACATGACCTTTTATGATTTTACATCATGGTTCTCTTCTGTTTAGTCGAATAGTGTAAAATCTAGTATGTTGTATTGTTCGGCCTAACTCTAGTCCCGATGGTACTAAGCACCACCAATCTATGTAATATTGAGGTTCTCTGTCTTCGATTGTTTAAAAAAAGTCTAAGATTTGTAACTAATTAAAAGCAATGAACATTAGTGTTACATAAATTGACGTTTAGTACTATTGAGACCAAATAACATTATTTATTGTTTAATAATCATATTATAGTTCAAAGTACCAAAATTTACACTGTATGCTTGCCATAAAAAAATAATTCTATGCTCTAAAATACTTTGAAAATGGGAGTTCAGAATATGGTACTGCAGGCTGCAGCACTCTTTCCCAAGTTTGCAGTTTAAACACTGTGACTGTTGTGTGCTTGTTTGCAACTGCATATGTAACAGAACCCATGAAAATAAAATAAAATTTTATTTTATTTTTTTAATTTTACTTGATATTAATGATTTAATATTACATTTCAAACATGTTCAATTATTTATGTTCGTCGCTAGCTATCGGAGTAGCCCGTGTTTTACCGAAACAAGCATTTTCTGCATTTCCACAGTAGTTTTTGGGTGGACTATCCTCCTTTACACATTGTAAACTTGATCACGTTGGATTCAAATAAATAAAGTGCCCAACTGCCTATAAATATTGACTAAGGCATATCATCCAAATAATTCGTCTCACTTCCCTAAATTGGCTTATTTGGCAAAACACAAAGAATTTACTTTTACTTAAAACTTAAAAAGTGAATTATTCATACATGTCAAGAGCTAAAAATTTACTTAAAAATATGCCTTTTTTTATATGAAATTAAGATAAAAGTAATTCATGTAATCTTTTTACTTATTTTTAAGTTTAACTAAATGCGAAAGTTAAAAGTGAAATGTCAATAAATTCTAGAGTTCTCTTTTTATCCACCAAAACATATCAATTAATTGGTTAATCTAAGTTCTAAAATTGGTCAAAATTTATTTTTTTGTCACATGGTTTTACTTATTTAAGTATTTAAGAATATAACGAGTCATGTGAAATTTAGAATATAAGCATTTGAAGGCCCACATGCAAACATGTGATTGTGTACACACAGTTGAGCGTGAGATTCATCAAATTTTCTTAGTACAAACACACACGACATGGACAGGTCAAAGTTCAAACTATTGTATTAATTAATATTATGATGATTTTGTGGTCAAAAACTTTTTGTTGACCATAGTTTGAAGTTTTTGGATTTATTAATCATGTTTAAAATGAGAATACATTTAACTCTAGTGTCAGATTTACGCGAATAAATACATCTCGAAAGCGTTTTTCGATTCTGCTTATTTTTGTCGGGTGACTGCATCATTAGGGCCAAATTCTATCGTTTAGGAGTTCATTTTAACCTTTTTTTTTTTCTATTTTTAGTTAGTTTAAGGATATTTTTCGTAATTTTTTTTAGTTTTATTCAGACTTGTTTACAAAATTAGGATTTCGATTTGATTATGATTTATTTTGAGTCATTATATATTCTTTAAGGGTTTGAAAACCCCACATTCATTTTGTATAAATAATACATCATTTTTTCCCGTTATTTGATAGATTTCAATAAGTGATACATCTGTTCGAGCGAAATTCAAACAACACCCCTTCGTGTGTTGTAAACAAGACCCTTTTATTATTTAATTATTCTACTTGTACATAATTTTGTACAACTATTTTGACAAAATGGCCAAGTGGCGCCCCCACACTTGGCCATTTTGTCAAAATAATTGTACAATTTTTCGTACAAGTAGAACAACTCTTTATTATTATTCACATTTTCCTCTCATGTAGATTTTTTGACTTATTCTATTTATTTGGTGTACTTCTTTCTTTCGAACTTTTTATTTATCGGTATTTTTGAAATAGTTATGTGTTATCAAGGCTTGTGTCGAACTAATTTACCAAAGCAAATAGTTCATGAAGTTCATTATGCCCTCGAAAAAAGAAATTGAAGTACGATAATTTAGCAATTTGATAAATTACCTTTGAAGTTTAAAGAGCATATTCTATCATTTGGAGAGCATATATAAATTTAGAGAGTTAAAATTTTGAAGTACTCCAATAAACTGTTTATATTCAACACTAAAATTTACTACTCCCAAAAAATATAAATTTAGAGAATTAAAAATTGAAGTACTCTAACAAGCTCTTTATATGTAACACTAAATTTTACTACTCCCAAAAAATATTTATTATTTTTCTTTATATTTTATCTTAACTAGTTTTTCTTTAGATTATTTTATTGCTTTTTTATATTGAAAATTGAAACTTTTTGAATGTATTAAATTATAGAGAGTGAGTTTGACTCTTCAAATTGAGAGCAAACCCCACTATCTAAATTAAAATGTTAATTTAAAGAGTCTTTTGGAGCATGATTTTAAATGTTGACTTTTTAAAATAGAGAGCATCGCATATTTAAAGAGTATCTTGGAGATGCTCTAAGGCCAGCAAATTATATGGGTTTTAATGACATATATTCTAGTTACTGAATCCTGTTCAAAATTGTACTAATTAATTTACTTAGTATAAGAATTTATCTTTGATGTGGACTCTGATTTCCGTGTTCAAAGTGGATAGAGAATCTCAAGTTCAAAACAACCAACCTATAAATGGTCCAACACGACAACTTAAACCTGACTCACACAAGGGCAGAGGTTTCGTAGTCAGGCACATATCTTGCTCGCGCTTTATTAAGTATGTGTGTGAAATGTGAATATGATGTCTGAGCGATACATGTTGTATTATTTAAACCCCAGATTAAAACAAGCTGCCAAAGATCAGAACAATGGAAAATAGTATCTATTTATAGATAGTTTTCATCTATTTATTCTTTGCTTCGTAGTAATGGGCTGTGATGTCAATCCAGTCCATTAATGGGGCAATGATGATAACATGGACTCGATCCATTTTCACTAGTGGATCCATTGCTTGATAATTAAAAGGGAAAATTTCATAAGTAAGGGATTAAGTATCACCTATTTCAAAATTAAGAATATATTTCAAAATTAAGAATAGATGTCTTAAATTTTAAAAATCAGATTTTTATTAAAATTTATTTATGATTTAATTAATTAATTAAATACATTAAGATCGCAAATCTATACAATTTGGTCACAAATTAACCATTTAATTAGTCATATATTATTTTTCGACCACAAATCAAAATTTTTATATGTGTCAAATTATTTTACAGTCACAATTCAAAAATTTTATAACTCACAAATTATTTCGAGGTCATAAATTAAAAATTTTATACGTCACAATTTAATTCATTGGTCACGGATCAAAAAATTATAGATCACAGTTTATCGATAGATCATATATTTTCGAATTTCTTGGTCACGAATTATCGAAATTTAAGGTTACAAATTAATAATGAGTCACATTGAACCAAAATATCAGTCACATACACTAAACACCCCACCTCGTCCTGATCCTCCACCAATATTTGGTCACAAATCAACCAAATAATTGATCACAGCTACTATCCCGCCGATGCTACTACCACAACAACACCACCAATAACGCCACCACAACTAGATCCAATACACTCCCAACACTCCCAACAAAGCCACCACCAACAAAGCCGCTACAGCTGCGCCGTGATAAGTCGCCGGCATCAATCGCGTACAGTGTTGGCCTGCAATCGCAAAACCCTCACAAAACTCTGACGACACCACGACAAAACCACCTCAAATACCACTACAAAATCGCTACAAACCNCGGGCCACCATTATCTCACAGACCACCGCCACAGATCCACCACCACCGCCCAAAACATACAACCACCGCATACCACCACCACCTCCTCTATCTCCATTTACACCACACCCACATCAAAACATGAGAATGGGAGGAAGGAGAAGAGAGGAGAAGAAGAGCGGCGGTGTAACTTGGCCCCCGAAGCAACCTGTGATGGCGAAGGTGGTGTCCGGCTGCTTCGTGTGGCTTCACTCCCACACCTTCGCATGGCTACACTCCAGCGCCCTCAGGTGGCTTCGTGATGGAGAGAGAGTGATATATGATAATAGATATAGAGCAGCAATGGTGGTGCCAGTGGTGGTGTTGACAGGGTGGTGGCGACGGGGATAGAGAGAGAGGGGGAGGGGGAGAGAAAATGAAATAATTAGGGTTTGTGGTGGATAGGATAGGGTGTGTATATGAATTAATTTATAATATTATTATTAATATTAATATATTGATTTATAGTAAACATTAAATAAAAAATTATAACCTGATTTTAGAAAAATGAAACTTATAATCTGATTAATGAAGTGTAAACTTTAAAAACAGGGCTATGTGTAATTTCCTCTAATTAAAATTTGGAGGCCCAAAACCCAGACCCAATGTATGGTAAAATTCGCTAGTTGCTCTAGACCGTTGATCATCATCTAATATCAATGGTGATAGTGTGGAGTATAAATGTGGCCTTATAGTGTTGCCTTAATTCACTTTGTGCCATCTAATTTCTTTAGTGTCTTATGGAGTCCTCTATGTGCTTGGTTCATTCATTTCATCTTCGATGGACATCTTTAACCTTTGGTTGGATGATATCTTACAAGTTTTCTGAGTGAAAACTAAGCCTCTTTGATTCTTTTGTGAGAGGAGATTGTGTGGTTTCAGGTTCGACGTCTTCTGGTTCATAAAAGTAGTGTCGACTAAACCATTGAGTGTCGGGTTGAGGTTTTTGAGGTTTCCGATTTGTACAAAAGGGTACAATGTTCTAAGCTCTAGAATTATGATATCAGAGATGCCTTTGGTTGTAGCTTGATTTGTAAATTTAAAAAATGCATTTTTCACGTGTTGAGTCCGATTTTTGTTATAAGAATGGTGTCAGAGCCTTTGGTGGTTGATTTTGGTCATTCCATTGAGTTTCAAATGTGTAAACTTAATTTTCATTGCAAGATTTCCCTTGATATGTAACGATCTGAAATTTCAAAGAACCCTAGATCTTGTTATTAAAAATCTCGTCTTCTGTGGATGTTCTTGGGAAGCAATCGACACAAAACTAAGTAATCTAGGGATTTTACATTTGAACTTGGAAGAAAACTTCCGACTTCAAAAGAATTGGAATGGATCTATAAAATGTTCAGTTTCTATGGCACTTTCTTGACCTTGGTGGCCATCAAACCTACTTTCTCTTTATCTGTTGAAAGTTTAAGGCGGTCAAAAAATCGGACTACCACTTTTGTTTGGTCTTCTCTAAACCCTAATTTTAGAATTGAGTTTACTCTTTATTTTTCACATATATTCTTTGTGATTCTTATATTCTTGTATGTTTCGATCATAGTTACTTCTTTGAACTTCACTACGTGTGTTGTTTGACCTTTGAAATTATATTTAGCGCGTTGCTACAGATTTTCAGCAAAATTATAGCCGTTTAATGGGTCCCACCAACTCACATGTTCCATTGTTATTTGTGCTCAACGGCTAGAATTCTGCTGAAAATAGAGAAAAAAATCTGGAGCAAACATGCGCTTATTCTTGCTTTTGATCTTTATTTTTCCATGTGCAAATTGAGCCTTGACCCGATAACTTGATCTGGGCAGAATACCAATGAATTTGGACATTTGGAGTTTGAAGATTAACCTGTATTCTGTATTTTTGCAACTAACTGTTTTTAAAATTGTGATTCTGTGTGGTGTCAATTTTTTGGTACATATTTGAACACTGAACTCTACAAATCTCTCTCTCTCTCTCTCAAATTAAAATTTTTAAAATGAAAACCACCACAATTAAACTTGGAATTTTTAATGGAAAAATGGATTTTTCCATTTGACAACAAAAAATTAAAAGTGTTATTGTTTAATGAAAGGTTTCAAAAGTTAATTTACAAGATTATTCTAATACTATGACCACTAATCAAGGAATTGAAGCTAATGAACTTGCCTATATTTTTATCATATTACATTTGTCTAATCAAGTGTTAAGAAAGGTAGGAAAACTAGACTTTGATAAGTTTTTGTGGGAAAAAATGGAAGAACTTTATCTAGATTCTATTTGGTAAAGATTAAAATCAAGATTTTACCAGATTTTGATAAGATTTATTGGAACGTGTGGTTGAAAAGTCATGTGTCTCATAAAATATATAGCTAAAATTAATTGTTGATTTTGACAAAAATAATATTTTTTTTAATCAAAAGGGGCGTAGTTAAATCTTTATCAAACATTTGCTTTTACTAAGAGACTTTTCAGTTTTAGATAGAATATATCCCTCTGAGAAATTTAGCTATGTCAACGAGTCGAGTCGAGCCCGAACCGAAAAAAAAAAAGCTCGGGCTCGCCTCGAACTTTTTTGGGCCAGGCTTTTTTTGGCTCAAGCCGAGCCGAGCAAAGGCCGGCCGAGAAAAAAGGGGCTCGGCCCGAGATTTGGATCGAGCCTTAGCCGGGCCGAGCCGAGCCGAGCCCGAGCCAGCCCGAGCCTCGGCTCAGTGCAACCGGGCCCGGCTCGGACTTTTTTCGAGCCGGCGAGCTTTTTTGCCATCCCTAGAGTAATTAGATGATAGCATAGATATCTTTAATAAGTTTGTACAAAATATTACTAATACAGATGATAAGGTATCTAACGAGTATAAAGTTGTAGTACTCCCCTAGTGCCAATCCTAGGGACTATAAAGATGTTTAAACTGCTATAGAATATGTCAAAGACACTCTATCCCCTGATGTTGTTATTAATTCCTTTAAGTGGTAAAAAGTTGGAACTTAAATTTGAGTAGCACAAAAATAATTCTGAGAGCTTTTATGTGAGAAGTAAATCACAGAATAGGCAAAGTGGTAATTAGGATAAGCAAAACAGTTAGGAAAGTAGTAATAACAAAAAGAAGAATAAGGTTCTTCATTAGCATCAATGCACGTTCAAGGCATATGCAACCAAATCAGTCTCAGCATGCATCTATGGAGGTCTAATATCTCTTTTGGCTTGTTTTTAGCAGTAGAATATTGTGGTGATGCTGGTGGTTTTGATTGCACTACCCTTTATTTCCTAGCTAGATTGAGATATAGACTCTAGTATAGACTCTGACCCAATCTCAAATTCCACATGTTTAATTTTTGCTGATAGCATCTATCAATAGAATCTATAGATTAGTCTTGAAGTATTGCACTTTCATCAAAGTAGGGATGTCAACGAGTTAAGTCGAGTCGAGCCGGCTCGCGTGCCGAACTCAAAAT
Source organism: Fraxinus quadrangulata (assembly GCA_903798255.1). Classification (NCBI taxonomy): domain Eukaryota; kingdom Viridiplantae; phylum Streptophyta; class Magnoliopsida; order Lamiales; family Oleaceae; genus Fraxinus; species Fraxinus quadrangulata. Next base: position 15,060 of record CAIGRB010077622.1, read on the forward strand.
TCGGGTTTGACTAGAGTAAAAATGGTTCGAGCTTTTTTTGGCCCGAGCTAAGCTTTTGCTTGGCCAAAAAATCCAAGCTCGACCGATCTTTCAGTTCGGGCTTTAGCGATCCGAGCCATGCCGGCTCGCTTTTTATTTTTATTTTTTTAATTTATATTTTTTTTTTTAATTCATGACAAATCTAAAATTTTTTTTAAAGAATTTAAAATTTATGCAATTTATACGAATTATAAATTTTGATTTGAAATTCAAAATTTACCTTATATTTATAGTAAAAAGAAATATATATGTTTCAACCAAATTTGAATTTTCAATTTGAAATTTGAATACATGTAGCAGCTACATGTACCTGCCTTAACAAGGCAGTAGTAGCTACCTTAAAGCAGCAACACATAGCTGCCTGTTAAGGCAATAGTAATAGGTGCCTTGTATGCTGCCTTAATAGTAGCTACCTTGTATGCTTGTTAAGGCAGCATCAGCAGTAGTAGTTGCCTACATGGCAGCTACTACTATTGCCTTAACAGGCAGCTACACGTAGTTATTTTTTTTTATTTTATTTTTTTACGCTCGGACTTTTTCCGAGCTAAGCCATGGGTCGCTCGAACCAGCGGACCAAATTGACACCCCTACATTAAAGATAATATCCCTACTGATTAGCACTTTACTTGTTTCTGGACACCATAACTTATTTCCCTAAATACTGGGCTTATAGCTAAAACATAAACACATTTTAGATCTAGTTCCAATTTTCCATTATCAACATGAGTGTAGACAAGACATCCACATATCTTCAATTCAGAGTAACTAGCAAAAGTACCAGATCATACCTTTTTTAGAGTCTTTTTGTCAATGGCTGTTATGAGTTAGTAACTAACAAGAAAATAGGTTATAGAAATACTTTCAGCCCAAAATGACTTAGGTAAACCAACATTGGAAAGCATGCAACGTACTTTCTCCATCAAAGTTTTATTCATCCGCTTTGCCACACCGTTTTACTGTGGAGCTTTATGAACTGTCAAGTGCCTCAAAATTCCTTCTGACTTGCATAAAGCATTAAACTCATTTGAATAATGCTCCAAACCATTATCAGTCAAAAGACAATTTACCTACTTACATGTCTGCTTTTCAAATACGGTCTTCCACTTCTTGAATATAGTAAACACATCACTCTTTTGTTTTAAGAAGAACACCCAAATTTTTTTGGAAAAATCATCAATAATGGTCAACATACAGTAAGCATCTCCTTTAGAAGACACCCTAGATGGTTCCCAGTGATCAGAATGTATATAATCAAGTGTTCACTTCGTGTTGTGAATGTGTGTGGTAAATTTAATTGTGAATGTGTGTGGTAAATTTAACTCTCTTCTATTTCCCAAAAAGAGATTGCTCACAAAAATTCAATTTACTTGTACTCTGTCCATCAAAAAGTAATATTCTACTCAATTCAGCCATGTCGTTCTCACTCATATGCCCAAGACGTATATGCCAAAGTCTAACATCATCATTTGACAATGAAGGAGTAGTGACAACTACATCACTTGTGATAGTAGAACCCTACAAGACATATAATTGGGCAGACCTTCTCTGGCCTTTCATCACAACGAGGAAACATTTGCTAACTTTTAGGACTCTACATTTACTAGTATACTATACTCTTTTGAATCAAGAGTACTCGAAAAATAAAATTTCTCTGCAGATCTAGAACATTTCTCACATCACCAAGTATCTTGCAGCCCCATCAAACATTTTAATTCTGACCATTCCAATACCAATTGTTTTACAAGGTATATTATTTTCCATTATCACAATACCTTTAGAAATTGTTTCATATGATGAAAACCATTCCCGATTGGGGGACATATGAAACATACAAGTTGAATCAAGAATAAAAATCCTCGCAAGGTTTAGAGTCGCTATAAAAAATAACTAGAAGTTCTCTATCATTATGGCCATTTTCTGCAACACTGTCTTCAACAAAAAATTTCGATCATTTTCCCTTTTGATTAGTAGTGGCTCTTTTATTCTTATTCCAACTTACAGCAGTCAATTTGATGTGCCCTTTTTCTTGTAGAAATTACAAATTTTTCTGTTTTTAGATTTTGATTTGTCCTTCACATGACCACCAGAATTCCTTTCATGTGTCCTCCTACGAACAACGAGGCCTTATGCCTGACCCTCATATCCAACCACAAGATGCTTCATCTTCTCTTTAGAGAAAAGAGGATCATATACTTCGTCTATGTTAAGAGTGTCATGACTATACAAAATAGTACTCTGAAATTCATGATTGGAGAGGGTAGCGAACACAATAAAATCCACCATAAATCTTCTTCATCGTACTTAACCTCTATGTTTTCCAAATCAGAGGCAATTTTCTTAAAAATGGTAAGTGATCTTCAATAGACACACCTTCAATCATACAATTAGAATATAATCGTTGCTTCGGATGCCAACTTACTAGTTAGGCTTTTCGTCATGCATAACCACTAAATTTTAATCATAATACAGCAGTGCTTTTTCATTCAAAACGTCTTGTAGTATTTGATTTGATAGACGAAGATAAATATGAGATATGGCATTTCGATCCTTATTTTTTTTTCCTCGTGCATCCAAGATAAAAGCATTTTATCAAACCCTTAAAGCGCATCTTCTAATTTTGACTACATGAGTACAACCTACATTTTAACCTACCATAGATAAAATCTACTATTGTGAAATATCATACTTCATAGTTACCATCGCTATAAATCAAACCTCGCTCTAACCTCACTTTTTTTCCTTCATAATTTTGGTTTTGCCACATATGTTGCACTGTGGGCTTTTTAGGCTTGGTCAAATAGAATTTGGGTCACCGTACTCTAACAATTGACAATTTACATATAGGTACATTGATTCGTATATTGATAATAAAGTTATTAAATTCATAATTTTGTTTTACTAAAGACAACGTTCCGCCGAATTGTGTAAATCATTAAGTGTTACTTCACCATTTTTTGTATCATCTACTTGAGTTATTATGTACTATTAATAAGTTTGAATATTCCAGATTTGCATGTGTTGTAATGAAAACTATCCATTCCATAGCTGCTGTCATTTAGTGATCCGCATATGTAATCAAATCTCACAATGTGATTGGAGTTTTATTTTGATAATGTATGTCTTTCTTATGAAATTATAGTGACAAGTCTTGCTAGAAAGATGTTTCCTTCGTCTGGTTAAGAAATGTTGGAAAAATATTTTTCATATTATTTTTATTGACTTACTTAAAATAGATTGATTTTTAAATGTCAAGAACAATTGCTGAAAATGTTAAATACGATATAAATGTCAAAATAGGCCGTCAATCCTAACTGACTGAATGGTAAGTTATTTCAATAGAATATTCTAGTTGTAGATTTTGGGGTTTTATTACATAAAACAAAGCAATTTTCTGTTATGATAATGCAGCTAATACAAAATTATACACTTACCATCCTAGAGATTCTATGATACATTAATTAAGTAATTTATGGAAAGATTGGTTTAATATTAAACTTTCCTCAAAGTTTATTTATTACAAAATCAAAGAAATCTTTTATGATATGATTTCATACGTACCTTTTTTTTATTGTTTTTATGTTTAGATATGTTTTAATTCGAATATTATTTATTTCTTTACTTAAGTAAAGGAAAAAATCAAGAAAATAATTTACTGCTTTGAGAAAATATATACGCATTTGGTGAACCAGGAGCAACATGTATTTTTTATCATTTGATTTAGTATATTGTTTGACTTGTGGCATGGGGACCCTCGATGTTTTCTTTTATGGTTTATCATATCATATACGGTGTTCACGTTTTAATATACTAGTTAATTTTTGCAATTAATATGTTAGAACAAATATACAATCTTCACGGTGCAGTCAGAATTGCTGAAAAACTGTTAAGATATTCTCACGATAGCTGTCAACTGTTTCAACTGATAATTAAAAGAGGTTTTTAGAATTTACACTTGATATTAGAGCAGATTCACCTTTAAAAAGCGTGATCTACGAAAAATCTAGTAATGGACGGATCACCATTTAAACCTCTTATCTTAGACAGGACGAACTACTCTTATTGAAAGATAAGGACATAGATCTATGTCTAATCATTAGATGAAAAGCTTGGCATTCTATCATGTAAGGTTATAAAATTCCCACTATAACTGAAAAAAAGAAAGAAAGAAAAAACTGAAGAGTGGGGTACTACAAATTTTAGCAATGCTAGTTGAAATTTGAAAGTTTTAGATGCAATTTTTTATTTAGTGGATTCTAATCATTTTTGCTTGATTTCTACATGCACGATAGCCAAGAAAGCACATGATATACTATAAGTAGCACATGAAAGACCATTGTGAAGTTTTCAAAACTCTCGATGCTCATCCTTAAATTTGAACAATAGACTATGAGAGATGATGAACAATTCAAGGACTTCTACGCCAAGCTCGGTGATATTACCAACTCTATGTACATTTTTGGGAAGAAGGATTCTGAAAGTAAATTTTAAAGAAAATCCTCAGATCACTACCTTAGATTTTTCATTCCAAAGTGACTGCCATCAAAAAAAGTATAGACGTTGAAAACATAAAGGTGGGAGAGTTTGTTGGATCCTTAATAATGTATGAGTTGCATCTCCATATGACAAAGAAAGAAATTGGTCTGGAGTTAGCTTCAAACCCAAGGAGGTTGAGGAGGATTAAGAAGATGACAAAAGTGAGGGTGATGAGCACATGGCCATGCTCACTAAACAGTTTAAAAAATTCCTAAAGACAATAAAAATGGAAAAAAGTTCAAAACCTCAACCACAACTGAAGAAAAAGTTCTTTAACAACTCAAGATAAAAACCTACTTCATCTATGGAGAAAACTTAAAATCGTATTCAATGCCATGAATGCGAAGGATTTGGACATATAGTTGTTGAATGTACAAACACATTGAAGAAGTCCCGATCTAAGAAGGCAATGAACATAACATTGAGCAAATATGAGGACATAGACTCAAACTCAGATGAGGAGGACAAAACAGATGATAACTAGGTAACTTCATTCACTGTTAACCTTAAGTTCGATGCTAACTCGCTGCAATTATTGTCTGTAGGTACAAACTCACTGAATAGAGAAAGAGCCGGACCAATCAATGAATGTTCAGAATGCAAAATACTAAAAAGTAATCTGGAAGCTGAACAAGAAAATAATGTTACTCTTCTCGTAATGGTGGAGTTCATTGAAGAAGAAATGACTATTGTTGCAACTAAGGGGCTCTATCCAAAGTTTTGAAAGAAAATGAAAATCAAATCTTGGAACTTCTGGCTGAATTGGACCACACCAAGGAGAGAGTTAGACAATTGACCATTAGCTCCACCTGCCTAAATGAAGTTCTAAGTTATGAGAGAACCACAAACGTCAAAGAAGGCTTAGATTATGAATGGAAAGAAAAAGAGAAAGAATCCACCCAGTTGAAGTTTGACAAAGCAGCTGAATATGATAAGTCGCCAGGTCAGACGCCTAAAGCTGCAGCCAATCACCAGACATAACATCTACCAACATGATAGTATCAACGGCTAACTCTTCACCATAAATTCTGACCTCTAAAAACTTGATTCAGATCAGGCTGTTAGGTAATCAGATAAAACATTTCTCACCATCAGACATAAGTCACATCAGACTATCAAATGTAATTTTGTGGTTAGCATGGACATGATTTATTTCATTTTTTATCACACAAAAAATAACGTCGCACAAAAAGAATTAACTTGCTAGCTGGCACTTTAAAGCAAAAATCCGATGCTAGATTAAGACAAGTTTGAGTAAGAAAAGGTGATTTTAGTTGCTATGTTGTTGATATAGCTTATGAATCTAATGTGCCCAATTTTTGCTATTTTGACAATGGTTGTTCTAGACACATGATGGGGAATCATTTTATGCTAACAAATTATTAAGTCATGTAGGTGGATTTGTTAGTTTTGGGGATAGATCCCAAAGTAAAACTGAAGGTGTTGGTACAATTGTTATAAATGGATTATCCATTTTAAATGTTGTCTTGTTTGTTGTTAACTTAAAATATAATCCGATTAGTATGGTCAACTATGTGCTGATAATGTGTACTAAAAGCACATGTAAGATACAGAAAAATGATGGTAGTTGTATCCTACATGGTCCTAGGTCTAGTGATAAATGTTGTTTGCTTGAATCTGAAGTTTCGTATCATGTTTCAACAACTAGACTTTACAGACTTGTGGTACAAATGGTTGTGACACCTAAACTATAGTTGTCAAACTTACTAAATTCAATGCAATAAAAGGAGTTCCTAAACTCACATAAAAACTTGAAGGTGTGTGTGACTCCTTCTAGAAAGGTAAATAAACTAAAACTTCACCAAATAAGGTGAGTTTCTTACTACCTTTCACTATCTTGAATTGTTGCATATGGATTTGATGCGGATAATTCAAATTGAAAGTCTCAGTAGTAAGATGTACATCTATGTGGTTGTTGATGATTTCTCTAGGTATATTTGGATGGTCTTTTTAAAGGAGAAATATGATGTTTTTGAAAAATTTACATTCTTATATAAAAAATTATTGCTACTTTTCTAATTCTGTGAAAAGTATTGGTATTTTTCATGAATTTTTTGCTCCTAAAACCTTGAACAAAATGGTGAGGTTGAGAGGAAGAATATGTCCCTATATGCTAGGCTAGTTTTTTCTTATGTTGGATAAAGATGAACCTTATTATTTGATTAATTTCATTTCAAAGACCAAGTAATTTAGAGCATTTCTGTTCGTGATTGATCTTGTATGCCTTGTTTAATTATTTAATGCTTGCATACCATTTAGGTAATTAGTTGCTTATCGTGTGTTTGGGGGGTTCATGATAAGTTCAGAACTTTGCAATTTCAACACACGGGTAATACATGTTAAGAGTAAAACATATGAAGTGTGTAATCATAGAGATAATCATATGATTTAATGCTTTACTTTGCATATGAGTTATGAATATGAATATGAACCGATCATGTTTAGAATAAGTTTATATTATCTTGGGAGACATAGTTAAATAGAATTGAATTATTGATTATCAAGAATAAACAAATCACACTAGATTACATATGTTGAGAATTGAAAATAAGATAACAACAAGTGAATTCAGAATTCCAACGCATATATTTTATATTTAATTCAAAATCATTGTAGATATTTAATAAATAACTTAGATATTAACACATAAATCTCTTTTGTTAAATTTGCATTCGAATTTGATAAAGGATTAATATTATTCAATTTAAGACTAATTTCTCATGGGACGATACTTTTACTCACTATGTTATTACTTGTCAATAATCTCGTATGCTTGTAAAATTTCACCGAACAAGATTTTTGCGTCGTTGCCGAGGAATATAATTTTTATATTGAATTCATTAATTTATAATTAGATTCAAAAAGTTATTATTGTTTTTGTCTATTCATCGCATATCTGATTGTTTTCGTGTTATGTGTTCTTTTCAAATATTATTCAACAGTTGAAGCAAGATTTTGACGATCTCGATCTTCTATTGTTAGATCCTGATATTGAAAGAAATTTTAGGCAAAGAAGAAGAGAATAAAGAATAGCGAAAGAAAGGAAAACAGAAATTGCCAAAAATTGAAATCATAATCAAGTTCAGTTACCATCAGTTCCACTAGTACAACCAATCAGAAAGGTTTTCAACGAAAGTGACATGCTAGTTGGGGACTACATGATCCCCATTCTAGCTCCTACTCAATCTAGTATCATATAACCTGGCTAAATATCATCTTCGATTGGATGTCATAAATCTATTCGAAATTCATCAACACATCAGATTCTATGGGAAAGTACATGAAAATCCACATTATAACATTCGAGCTTTCCTACTTCTATGTGAGACCAATAGTCATAAAGGGATGTCAACTCATGCCTTTTGTATGTGTTTATTTCCTCATACCCTGAAGGATAGTACAAAAGATTTGACGCATTTACTACCCATCAGGAGCATCGTATTTTAGAATGACATGGTGCAAAAATTTACAATGAAGTTCTTTCGTCCATCTCAAGTATATCATATTAGAAACGAATACATGCATTCAAGCAAAAGGAACTAAGAGTTATCTAGAAGCATAGGAAACCTTCAAGTATCTATTTTGAAAAATGTCCCAATCTTGATGTTCCTAAATAGGCCTAGGTGTACTTTTATTTAGGTTTACTACCTAAATATCGTAACATGGTCTATGCTTCAAGACGTGTATTAGCAATGAAAATACTAGTGGACAATGCATACTAGCTATATAAAAGAATATCAGAAAATCAAATTATGTGAATATCAGAAAATCAAATATGTGACTGTTCGACGGAAAGACATCAAATAAAATATCATGACTTCACAATATTGATGCAACGTCCGTTTAAGCAGCCCAAGAAGAGGTGTTGACAATGAAAATGGACACCCTGAATCAAATAGTGCACAAGTTGCTTCAACCTACAAAAGTTTGTGAGGCTGTAGAGAAAATCATACAACTTCAAGTTGCTCCCTAGCTTCCACTTTTACATTTCAGTCTAAAGAGGTTAGATATGAATGAATTTTCAGATGCAGCAAAACAACCCTCACTCCAAAACGTAAACTCCGTGTTGGAGAAATTATCACAACTTTTCATAGACAAAAATTAGAATCAAGGAAAACCACCAAAGATTTTACCAGCAACAAGAGAAAAGACCATCGTAGGAAGATTTTTTTGTTCAATACATCACAAAAATTAAGAAAACTTTGCAAAATCAGTAGGTATTGATTCAGACCTAGAAAATCGATTATGGTAGATAGCATCTATATTGTCTAATAGAACACATGGAGTACAACATAGAAACATAATCTATTAGAATATGTGTTAGCTATCAAAGCTATAAAGAATGACATGATTGACATACCACAAAATAAGAAAGCTACCCATGTATGAGCTTATGTGCTGCTAATCCCATTCTCTCAAATGTTTTGAAAACAACCAAAAGAGGAAACTGTTTAGACATTAGCATAAAGAGATCAATTGTTAGAGATCAGCATAAAGAGAAATGGATCTAAGGATAATCTGCAACGTACCATAGGTGAGGAACAAATAGTTTAGTATGAAAAAGAAATAGAAGTCAGTCAAAAGAACATTCTGATAATACACACGTTAAGGCAACCATTCACGTCAATTCACACAAACTTTTAGTTGTGTTTCTCCGAAGTTTGCTTAACAACAAGCTTGAGAAAAAGTTTACAAAAATTTTGAATGCTCTAAGAAAGATTTATATCAAGAACCCTGTCGTTGACACAATCTTAAATATTCTTAATTATGTAAAATTTTTGAGAGAGATCTAGAATAAGAATAGAAAACTGGCAGACGTAATAGAAGAATGTAGTACAATCCTACAACATACTCATAAGCTAAAAGATGCAAGAAGTTTCACTCTATCATGCTCTATGGTAAATTCACATAATATTAATGCTTTAATTGGTTTTAGAAAAAGTATTAATCAAATGCCATTGCCTACATGCAAGAAATTAGGTATTGGGTAGCTAAATGAAACTACAATATATCTACAATTAGCAGACAAATCAATTAAGAAACCTCAAAGAGTGGTTAAGAATATGCTCATAAGCTGAAAAATCTAGACATGCCAGTGATCTTGGAATGACCATACTTAGCAACTGGAAGTGCATTGATAGATTTTTTTAAAATGGTGAGCTTATCTTGAAGGTGGAAGACGAACAATGTTTTAGTGTATATACTCCACCTAAGCAACTAGCCTACCTTGATGAGTGTAAAAGGATTGATCATAAAGAGATCGATGATTATGGAAGTCATTGATACAAACAAAGATCTATGGACGGATAGGTACAAACAAGGACTAGTAATATGGTAACGAGATGAAAAATGAATGGAAAATGTCTGAAAATATAATCATTTCGGGATGAAAATTCCATGTTCAAGCTACCAAGAGTAGCTAGATCAACAAAGTCAAGCTAGTGATTATAAACAAGCTTTTTATTCGGAGGCAACAAAATTTTCTTCTCTTTTATTTGTTATGCTTTTAATATAATAGGTGGTTTATTTGCTTTTTTGTGCTAGTAAGTAGTTAGGTATATTAATTGAGGTTGTCATATATGGTTTAGAACATCATAGCCACGACATATTGGCACGGATGCAAGTTCTAATTGTGGCTGCAATATGCAGTCGTAAACTTGACTTCGTGTCCTAACTACGATCGTAACAGGAGGTGCCTGCGTCCCCTTTTCACCCCCTTTCGTCCTTAGATTTTCTTATTGGTTGTGATATGTTTGAGCTTAATATAAATACTTCAAATTATTATATTACCAATGATTGATCTGTCTTCATTTTGTGGGAACATGAGACCTAAGAATACAAAAGCCAATAATGGACAAGGGAAATAACACACTCAATTTAACCCTCTAGCTCCAACATTTTTGCTCCAAATCAGCCTCCAATATCTGACACACATCCGATGAGAACTTAATTCCCTTCTTTACCCTTTTATTTTGCATACTTGATGATATTTTGAGACATTAAGAACATTGTCTATTTTATATTTGGAGTGGGAAAAACATTGAGTTTTTATGCTTTTGTATGCTTTTTGTGATTTTTATTGCTTTATTATCTATGAAAAGATATAAAAAAAATTTAAAATTTTAAAAAGATTTTCTTTTTAGATTGATTGTTTGTGTGGATTAGGTGCTTCGACAAAAGCATGAACAGATCCATGTGTGACATTCATGTGTGACACTCTCCTCTACTCAAAGGTATTGATGTCTTTGACAATACACTAACTTGGAAAAATTGGGTTTGTCCCTCGAAAATTAGGCACACCCCGTCGAGTGTTTTTACACAAACCAACTATGTCGCTTGCGACATCACATGAAGAATATCATATTATCTTCAGTGCCTAGCATTACCATATACCCGATGCATTAGTTCCTCGATAGAACGGATACATATATTTGTAGTGTAATCTTTCATATCCTATTCGAAACCCACAAATAAAGCTCACAACTTGGATAAGTTGGAGCCTGACGCTCTCGCAGCATAAAACCTTAGAATTTTAGAAATATAATGCTCCCTTGTTGGCTATGCTAAATCCATTAAGGGTCTCTTCGTGAGCTTTATAGACACGCTCAATTTTCTGCTCAACTCGTGTCTTGCCTGTGCACTTTATCTTGTGAAGGGTTTTAGTACTTTGATAGTTCTTATGTTTGTCTCTTAGGTTTGCCTCTTTATTTATTTATTTTTCATCAAATTAAATAAAAATAAAAAAATTGGGCTCCCACCTTTCAAGTAGTGCAGTAATGGGTCCTCAGCCTATTTAAATTTGTAATTTTAGATCCCTATATGTAGAAAATACATTAAAAACCTCAGCGGCTATCAGTTTGTTGACATACAAAAATGAGCCCCAATTAAATGGTCCAAAGAATTGAGCCCAGCTAGGAAATTCGAAGCATAGGCCTAAATGAGACCATGTAAAATATAGTGGAGGCTCATCGTCGCCCAAGCCCGCAGGACGCCCAGGATCTGAGCGAACTAGTGTTTTATTGTCGTTCAGAACGATGGTCCCCATCCTCACCCAAGCCTTCGTGACGCCCAAGATCTGAGTGAATGTAGCGTCTTATTGTTATTTAAAGCGGCAGTTATTGAAACCATTGACGAGCAATCTTATCACATTCCACGATCCAAAAATTTCGGTTGCAAGCGGTTAAAAGAGGGGAATAATGGAAGCAATTACAAACGGTGGTTCCTTGACACGTCAGCCATTATAAAGAAAATAGGTGGTTATAGGGCGATGATCATTTTTTAAATGGTTATACAAAAAAATTGTCAAAGAAGTATAAAAGAAAAAGAAGACATAAAAGAAAAAGACCATGAATCAATCACTCTCAAACAGTGAATTGTGTAATTTCATTTCTTTTAATTCTTCCTATCAACTTTCAAATTATTTCGTGTGCTTATACCCCTTGGAGGCGTTTTGCTTGCAAATTGTAATCTTAATAAATAAAGCACCCCTCGTTGGGACTATGTCTCGAGAGGTTTATTCCTTACGCAATCGTTTGAACCTTCTTTTAATTGTTAGCGATTTCCACATGAAATAATTTTGCCCAGTGGGACAATTGGTGTTTGAGGATACAAAAAGTGAAGCAATATGCCTTATAAGAACTCTGATAAGGAGCCAGCAAACCAAGGAATAGTCCAGTCTGTGATCGAACGATATGAGGAGCAGCAAAGTACTCCACGAACAGAGGGACAGAGTAAAAGCAGTCAAAGTCTTTACGAGCCAATGACAGAATTGAGTCCTCGAACTATGCATGCATTGCTTGGTGAACTCACACAAGATGTTTCGTTGAATAGGTAAATCTATGAAATGTTCATAATATGGAAAGATTTACTCAAAATGAAAGTGCACACTATGACAACATGGCCAAACAACTAAACACTTTGAATGAAATCATGAATAAGTTAATGTGTCAACCAGTTGTGTCAAATATAGGGAACTATTTTCAAGCCAGGACGATTATGGGACATAATTCCTCAATCTGGGGTCTAAATCAGGGAATAGAACCACCTTTTGGACCATCTATTTGAAACTAGGGGCTAGTGGAATGCCAAATTTGAATAGTGGGAATGGAATATCAAACCTGGTGGGTAACCCAAATACAAGAGACAATGTCCAAACTATGGACAGAACACCCCGTGTGTTAATGATGGTGAAAATACTCAGGCTAATGATAATAATGGTTTAAATAACGGTGTTTTACCGTGAACCAAAGACCAAACATTAGGCCT
>CAIGRB010077640.1:5407-38375 GCA_903798255.1 Fraxinus quadrangulata
GTATTTAGTTAATTAATTAAAAATAATTATTATTTAAATATAATAAATTCACAATTATACAATTAATGATCATATGTACGTAGTTATAGGTCCAATTTATTTATTGATCATATATTATAAAATTAATTAATCACAGATTATTTTGGGATCATAAATCAAAAATTTTATAGATCACAATTTATTTCATTGGTCACAGATCAAAAAAATTATAGGTCACAGTTTATCTATCGATCACATATTTTCAAATTTCTTGGTCACAAATTATTTTTTAGCCACAAATTATCGAATTTTAAGGTCACAGTTTAACAATAAGTCACAATGAACGAACTAGTGGTCACATATACCAAACACCCCATCCCCGTCCTGATCCACCACAAATACTTGATCACAAATCAACCAAATAATTGGTCACAAATACTATCCTACCTCGTCCCCACCATAAAACCACCACCAACAACAAAAACGTCTGCACCACACTACCTACAAAAAACACCACCGTTCCTACCCCCGCCACAACACCAACCCAACCACCATCATCGCCGCATATACCACACCACCAACAACAATCACTAATGTTGCCCCCGCCACAACACCACCACAACCACAACCACTGCCACAACACAACTACAACCACCGCCAACAAAAATTCGCAGCAGAACCACCACTGCAGCATCGCGACGTTGCGTTCGTAGCTAAACCACAACTATCGCCGCCCGCACCACCAACAAAACCACCGCCACAGTCGCAACACCACCACCACCACAACAACAAAAAAAACCCGGCACCTGCGCCACCACCACAACCAAAACGCGACTTTGTTGAAGAGAGAGAAGACGGATCGAAAACATAAACCTTAATTACTCAACAGTTTCGCCGTTCTCAACCACCAACATCGTGATTTTAGGATCAATTTCACCAGCAATTTCCTTCATCTTGCCGTAGTCGACTTAAATTCGAGCTAGGGCGGCGCTCTAAGCACCTCGTTGTGACGCCACTGCGTCGAAGATTCTCTTCCAGGGGGCGGCACTATTACTGAGAGAGAAGGTCGATTATTGAGAAGGAAGGAGGAGTCAATTTAGAGAGAGATGAGTGAGAGACAGGGGATTGGAAAGAAATTAGGTTTTAATTAGGGTTTTAATTATTAATTTAATTAATACTTGATTTTTTATTAAATAAATTTTGGATCTGATTTTTGAATTGAAAACTTAAATGCCTGGTTTTATGTAATTTCCTCTATTTATTTTCTCTACCTAAATGAAAACGAACCCCTCAACAATAACAGGTTGTGTAACTTTTGTTCCTTAATAATCCTTCTTTTCACAATTGGATTGAGTAAGCAAACAAAAGATAGAGTCATCTCCTTTACTTTACCAAGAAAAATCAATTTGGATAGAGATTCCAAAGTGGTTTTTTGAAATTTTCGGAATTCACCTATTTCGATCATATTATCAAATTTGAAATGTTTGACAATCAAGTTATCGTAAAATACTTTGTAAAATAGCCGAACATTAGACAATAGTAAGACAAAAAAAAAAAAAAAAAAAAAAAAAAAAAAAAGATTAAGCAATACAACCAATAATTAATTATAATTAAATAAAGAAAAACGTGATTCATAACACGTGTCAAACACACGAATCTTAAATAGCATATTCTCATTTTGATATATAGAAAGACACGTGTGTCCCAACTGGTCCTAAAATAGATAAGTAATTAAATAAAAATAACTTATTTCGTAAAGATGAAAGGAAATAGGGTAGAATATATATTTCGCTGTTCTCCACTAGACATCACTAAAGCTATTGTTCAACAATATCTCTATTTTAAGGATCACCTGAAAGTAGAAGTCAAATAAATATTTTTGCCTTGAGGAAATTATTGAAATGGCCGTTTTGTATCTCTCTACTTTCTCTTCTTCTCTTAAAAGAAAAGGCTTTTGAATTACTATTCATTTTTGTCACGTGAAATTTCACACTGAACTGATTTGATACTATTCATAAACTGATTTGATAATGTTGATAAATATGTATCTTCCCATAAAGTGGCTTTTGCTCACTCACTCTCCACTCACGTTCAAACCCTTGAAGATGTCACTCCTCCTTCATCGTACCCCGAAGACTAAGCCCAAACATCATTGATGCTTCCCTGAGCTTAGACTTCATATGAATACTGAACCAAAATCCCGTCGATATGCTTCTAGAATCATTTCTAAATCCAAATTTTTCCCGGCTCAAAACTTTTCGTGCCTATGGAAGTCGGTGTTTTTCGAAGATTCTAGTGAGTTCTGTGTAGTGAACGAAAACCTAGCAAGCAAAAATTACCATTCCAGTTCGTTGCTTTACTTGTGGAAAGGTAGATAAATCCATTATAATATTAAAAAAAAAAGAAGAAAATATCAAAATTTTCATAGCTTTGCTAGGTAAATGGAAACAAATGGGATACTTACCTTGATTTGTTCCAGGCTGATTACACAGAAGGTCGAGTATCTTATTAGTTCTATGGTTGATTTTTTCTTTGTTGTTATGTTATTTGGAAACTTCTTTTTTAATTATGCTAACAATTTTAATTAAGGTATGTGTTTTAATTGAAGTTTGTCCCTGAATCCAAAGCTTATTGAATGTTTAGATGTAAATTGTGATCATTTAGAGGCAAAACTATGTATTAGGATTAGGTTTTGCAATTTAAAGTCATTTGGAAAAAAATTATTCATGGCGTGAACATTGAAGTATTTTTCATTTTTGCTTTTCTACTTCATTGTCGTGTAACTTCGATGCTGATGTGCAATTTATTGTTTTTAAAATGTAAACTCCAACGCTTCAATTTCTGGGGAAACGCCAGCCTCATTGATCTTGTCTGGGAAATGAAATATCGTCTGTTAATATGAAACCTTTCTTTAGCAAGTTTGTGATCGAAAAGAAGTGGAAGGTAGAAAGTTATTTTGTGAACCTATATGAGTGATAATATGATTGTGCTTAAAAGTTATTTTTTCAGGAAAAAATGTTTAAATTTACTTCCTACAAAAATAAATTTCATTTACAGATAAAGTAACTACGAATATCATTTTAGCAAATAAGTAACATATAAATAAAATTTAACATACTTTTAAATAGAATCAGACATACTCATATTACATTTTGTAGATTAGAACATGTTATCTTATGTGCCATAGCATCCTCTTTCTGCACCACTCCTTTTCATTGGGATTATTCATTCACCTTTTTTCATATGCTACTTCACTGAAGAATGAAGAGTCACTATTTGTGGTCACACAAACATGAATGTCCTTATCTAAGTTGAAATAGGTAAAAAAGTTGCCCCTTGAAAACATTGGTAGGCTACAGTTTTTTATTGTGAACATGATAGGTGGCGATGTCTCATAGCATCTTTTAAGGATATGCCATCTCCTTTCAAATTATTATCACTTCTCAATACTAGATATTTTGAGGATTTTTTTCTAGAACACGACTGGGTACATTTATAGACGGTGAAAAATAGTAGTAAAAAGATTTTTACTATAGCAATTTAGCTCCCGTTTGGCCTCCATTAAAATTATAATTCATTTTTCTCTCTTTTTATCAATAACACATTTTTNTCATTTTTCTCTCTTCTTGTCAATAATACATTTTTTAATAAAATAATATTACATGTAAATTCAAAATAATTTTTTTTTTTATCACACATCTATTTTAAAAATTATAATCTCAAATAATAGGGACCAAATTGGGGATTAAAGTAAAGTATGTTGGTTAAGCTTAAATATTATATATTATTAAAATAAGTAATTTTGTTATTTAATAGTAAAATGTGGAAATTACAAGAAATGTTCACTGGTCATTTGTAAACATGTCCAAAATTTATTCAATGTCCATTTTGTAATTTTTTTTTTATCAAAATACCTTTATTAACAATTTATAATTCTATACTAAAGACAAAAATGTGAATACAATTAAAAATTTTGTTGGTCAATAAGATTTTGACATATAACCTAACATGCTTATTTCAAAAGTACACACATCAAATCACAATAAATATTATATTTCTCATTGACACATGTATTAAATATCGAGAACTACATTTCAAATGTCAATAATTTTATGAAATGTAAAGAACTCTCACGTTTGGAATGAAATTTCGTTCTAGACAAATGAAGTATCAAGATAAACGGGATTTAAATATTAATAATAAGTTTTAAAATGTAGAGAACGTTATTTTAATGTAGTTTATCATTAAAGCTGATTTTTCTTTTCGAAATTCGTGATAAATTGAAAAAAATGATTCATTTTTCATTCAAGGGGTATAATAGAAAATTTAATATTAAATTTGACTATTTTTGCAATGTTATCAAAATTAGATTTTTTTAATTGATAAGTACGAATTAGACATTTTTTAAAGGACGGAAAACAAGGTCATTATCTTGAATGGGTCCCGTACAATAGAGAAAAACCGGTGCACCACGAGAGGTGACGAGCCGCTGCCGACTCTGTGAACGATTCAGAAAAGTCACGTTAACGCGTCGGACTGCGTGTCAGCTTTTCACTTGGCGCTTCGATACGTGTCGCCGCCACGCCCCGAAATCACATAATTTCGTAAAAAGTCTCTGCGACCTTTCAAAGTCGTAAACTGCTAACTGAGCGATGGACCCAAGGAAAAGGAAGAAATGGAAAATGATAAGAATTACTTTACTTTTTTTTTCCCCAGTCCGATGAAGCTTTTGATTGGTAGATATTAGAATTAGTTTTTCAATAGATTTTAATAAAAATTGATAAAATGTGTGATTAAAAAATTATGAATTCTATAAAATATGTGATTAAAATTAATTGTTGACTTTGATTTAAAATTTTAATTCAAACCAAACTGGGCCAAAAGTACCGTCTATAAATTACGAAGGTTTAATTTGTTTTTCTTATATACAACCAAACAATGAAAATAATTTCCTTCCAGTCCACCCTTACATATTATTTATTGAGCAATGCTAAGAGTACGTAATATATGTATATAACTTTTGCTTGTGATGAAACTCATTGACAAGAAAGAACGCAATTATTCAAAGCTAAGGAAATGATTATTCTTGTTGTATATAATGACGGTGGGTCTTATCATATGTGAGAGTTATGTATACCATTATGTACATCAAGAATAATAATTTTCCTTAGCTTTGAATAATTGTGTTCTTTCGTGTCAATTCAAATGGCACGTGTGGGACGGTGGACCACTAACGGAATGGAAAAGAACCATGTGCTATCAATGTCCCCCTACTCAAAAGCAGGGAAAATTTGATAAGAGCTAAAAATGAAAGAAAATTAATGGAAACTAGTCTGTTCCTGTTAAAACATTTAAGACGAAACACAATTCACGCGAATGCAAAGTTTTATAAAAACTTTTACAAAATTCAAGCTTTGCTATTAGTATCGAAGTATGATCGACAATTCACGTACCAAATACAGCAGCGAGTGTAGCTCCAAATGAAAAATATTTTTCTAGGATAACATGTGCCGGTCCATTTTAACTTGTGCTGCCTTGTTAGTATTCGCTAATTTCCCTTATTCCGCAAGTAGTATGTTTATATGTTGAATCGTGCTAGAATTTTTACGAATTACACTTGTCAAGATTTCATTTGCAGTTAATCCCCAGCTCTATTTGAGTAGCATTAGTGAGAAAAAAAATCAGTAGACTGCCAAAGGTGTGCCGACACACCATCTGTAAAAATTCTGTAAACAATAATCCTCTACATATGGCTTTTTCCATGTTTATATACTCCTGAAAATCACACATCTCTGTCCCTTTTGTGCTTTGCCGGCGCTCACGAAGCCCTAGCTTTCTCTCTCTCTCTCTCCCTTTCTACATACATATAACATATATTGTGCAACTATATTCTACGATCTCTTGGTGGTTGGTATGATTAGTTATTGAATCTAATAGGTAAATTTCTTCCGATTTTATATCATCATTGATTCATTTCCCGCTTAATGCTTTTTACTTGTTATTTTGCAATTTAATTTCATTTCATGCCCAATTTAATGTTTTATCCGAAATCACGCATGTTTCATGTATACCATTAGTAAAATTTGGCCTGTTTTGTTGATTGAGCGGTGAATTTTACTTTTTTCTTTAGTTTTGCTCAGATGCTACTGCTGTTTTCAGCTGAATGTCCAGTTCCGCTTATTTATTTCTGTACCTGGGTCAATCTTAATTCCGAAACTCTATCTATTAAAATTGAAGTTTTTGTTGTGTATGTATGCCGGCGTCACGTCATATATCTTGTTTGGTTTACATGAGCCTATCTTTTTTTCTTAGTTCTGCAGATTCTGAAGGTGTTGTGAGCTGAATTTCCAATTTCAGCAATTTAGCTCTGTATCTGGGTTAATTTTAGTTCCGAAACTCTTTTATCTGTTAAAAAATTTAAAATTTTTGTTTTTCGTTGTGTGTATGTACATCTGCCTTTGTCATATATCTTGTTTGGTAGTTATGTGAATTAGTTGTTTTTTTTTCTATTTTATTTTTTCTTTCCAATTATTTCTTGATTCTGGAGGGAAGTTTGAAGCTTGTTAATTCTGCTAGGACTTCCTGAAAAAATCAGCTCAACCTGTTACTATAAGGTAAGTTCTAGTAATTCTCGTCTTTTTGCAGTTTCAAAAAGTTGTCCCGAATGTGGTTTCAAGTTGATATAGTTTTTTTTCTTTTTTCCTTCCAAAAAGATGGATAAAGGTTCTCCTACATTTTTGTGGCTTGATATTTCTTTATTGTCAATGCTCTCTCTATTAAGCTGTATTTAGTCCTGTTTTTTCAACATTTTGATTGTACAAGTATATCTTAATTGTTTATACATTATTACAATAGTTGGGTTTTACCGGTATCCATTCTCTCATTGTTGGGAGTGCTTGAACTTGGATAATTGCTTCTGTTAGCTGTTTCTGGATGGTCTTTTGATTACAGTGAACTCATATTATTACTGACCATTAATTCATAATTGTTTACACAGTTAGGAAATTTAGACTAATCCCATGTGTTTGTGCTGAATTGCATAACTCTGGAGTTGCCAATGGCAATTTTTTTAATACTGGACTAGGCCACATTAGAATCTTTGTTAAGCACGAGATTGTTGTCACTCATATGCAATGATTAACTATCCTTTTTGGGAATGAAAGAACATGTGTTTTCTTTTTCCTTTGGTCTTATAATTTTGATGGAGCTCTTTCTTATCACTTATTTACACCTTGTTTGGTAACTCTAAAAGATCTGAATAAAATCTAAGTCAAAGTCAATAATTAATTTTAACCACGCATTTCATAGGAACCACAACTTTTCAACTACTCATTCCATCAACTTTTATCAAAATCTGCTAAAATCTAATTTTAATCTCTAACAAACAGGGGCTTAATTCCCCACCTCGAAATGAAATAAGGAAAAGAAAATGTTTGTCTGCCATTAGTTACTGTTCCTGTTAACCATAGGTTCCTCACTGACGATTTGGGATCTCAGCAGAAGCTATTGCCTCGATTACAAGAACGAAACTGTATTCTCAGTGTATTCTTTCCCTTCTGAGAATCCATGTATAAACTCTTTTGGGCGTGCAGATCTCTGTACTGATTGTTATGTACTGAACTTCCGTTACTTCCCTAATCACAGTAGGATATTCTCATACATTGAAAAATTTGCACAGAGAAGAATGTGATTGATGTGGATTTCACAATGGTGTTGATTGTAGTGATAGTATATTGGAAAGAACAATAATGTCCCTGTTACAAATGAAGCCAATATTTTGGATGTAACAATACAGTTTTATCATTTATGTTTAATAAGTAAAATAGTTCACCAATCAAACACATTTTTGAAAAGGTCTACAGGCTAACTTGGTATTTGTACGGCTTCTGCTGCTGTTATATTTGGCTAACAGAATTTAAAACAGTGAAATACTAACTTCCGTGTTGGAGTTGTAGATGCATTTAATAGATTTCATTGGCACGTATATCATTACTGCTTTTCTAACTTTTCGATTTACATTTATTTACCTTCTTCTATTTTATCTGCACTTTGGAATTTCCATCATTAATATTGACATGACGCATTACATTCTGCAAAAATGTTTTAGTAGTATAAAGAATAACTTATTTCCTTGTTAAGAAATGTTGCAATCTTTTGTTATGTTGCATTATTTGAACTTATGGTTCGCAATCATGTCTTATCAATAATGTGATCCTCATGGAACAGGATGACCAACTGGCATAATATACTGAAGGAATGCAAACTTGTGTAAATATATCACCCGTTATTGCTGCTAATCAGTGGGAACTTCAGATCACATTTTATAGTAAATGGATCGCTGTGATACTTCGGGATTCGTGAGTGGGGGTTGTTTGTACTCTTTTAGAGACACTTAACCGTAGTTTTGTCACTAATTTCTGTAAGCCCGGATGACAGGCAGACTGTTCTTTGCAACTGAGATTTGGTTTAAATAAGCGTTCTCTCTTTTGGCCATTGGTCATGGATGCTAGATTCCACAATCAGGGTTTTGCTGCTAACCCTGTATCTAATGCATTCAAGAATCCGAGCAATTCCATCCAAAATGGAGGACCTGGTGCTGGAGGCATTTGTTATGCTGATAGAATCCTACAACTTGATTCGCCTGCTTTTCCAATTTCTTTGGCATCTGCTCCTAAGGAAATCAAGCGTAAATGGAGCCTGATAAATGGATCTCTGGACCAGCAAATTAGATCTCCATTATGTCTCCAACTGGGCAGTTCTGCAGACAGTAAAGGCAGCACAGTGACTGCTTGCACCTCATTACCTTCAGCTAAAGAAACTGAAGGAGAGTCCACAATGGACCTAGAACTGGATTTCACTCTCCATCTTGGTCGTGAGAAGTCGCAAAGTCCAAAACTATCAGCCAGCCACAATTTGAAATCACTTGATGCATGTCCTAAGGTTGATTTGGAGTTGAGCCTTTCCAGTGGGCCTGCTGAATCTGATATCGCAAATGTTCATCGAAGCTCCACTGCACCAAAAAGTATCCTCAAAATGCCAGTTGGTGACGGAGCTTTAAATATACATAAAGGATCAACAGGAAGTCCTATTTATCCACTGCAGACTGCACCAGACATGGAAACAAACTACTTTCTCAAAAAGGCTCTAAGGCAAACTAATTCAGCAACAGTTGTAAAAGATATCGCGTCAAGTGTTGTAAGAACACCAAAAAGCTCAGTCACCTGTACTTCCGGGATAACACAGCCACAACAGCAGCGTATTAGTATTACTAAACAGTGTCAGTTTCAGGGATGTTCGAAGGGAGCAAGAGGTGCTTCTGGTCTCTGTATAGCTCATGGTGGTGGTCGAAGGTGTCAGCGACCTGGTTGCCATAAAGGAGCTGAGGGTCGAACTGCATTCTGCAAGGCTCATGGTGGTGGCCGACGTTGCGAATTTTTAGGATGTACAAAAAGTGCAGAAGGACGTACGGACTTTTGCATAGCTCATGGCGGTGGCCGGCGCTGCAGCCATGAGGGTTGCAATCGTGCAGCCAGAGGGAAATCTGGATTATGCATTCGACATGGCGGTGGCAAGAGATGCCAGATAAAGAACTGCACAAAGAGTGCTGAAGGCCTCTCTGGCCTTTGCATATCACATGGAGGTGGCCGCCGATGTCAGTATCCCGAATGCACTAAAGGGGCTCAGGGAAGCACAATGTTTTGCAAGGCTCATGGAGGTGGCAAACGCTGCACATTTTTAGGGTGCAACAAGGGTGCGGAAGGAAGCACACGTTTCTGCAAGGGCCATGGTGGAGGGAAGCGCTGTGCATTCCAATTTGGGGTTTGCCCAAAGAGTGTACATGGAGGGACCCTTTTCTGCGTAGCACACGGGGGCGGCAAAAGGTGTGCTGTCCCAGATTGTACAAAGAGCGCCAGGGGGCGTACTGACTTTTGTGTCCGTCATGGTGGGGGCAAGAGGTGTAAATTTGAAGGGTGTGAAAAAAGTGCTCAAGGCAGCACTGATTTCTGCAAGGCCCATGGTGGAGGAAAGATATGCTCTTGGAGTCAGCCTGGTTCTGAATTTGGCAAAAGTTACAGTCCCTGTAACTCATTTGCCAGGGGGAAGACTGGACTCTGCACATCTCACAGTGCCCTGGTTAAGGACAAATGGGTTCACAGTGATGCCACTATAGGATCTGTTTTCCCAGAGTCCAAGTCCAACCAACTTTCTAAGATGAATGGTATTTTAACTGCTGAGGACGAGAGTGTTGAAATCAGAAAGATCGAAGATAGTGTTGTGACTTCAGCCAACATTTGGAATTACCATGCTCTTCAGCAAGCTCATCTGCATATTGGACGCGGCCCATCTCTGGGTACAATCCCAGAAGGAAGGGTGCATGGAGGAAACTTGATGGCAATGTTTGTGGGCAGTTCTGGTATCAGCCTCACTAGCCTTAGAGACATGGTCGGCCAGCCTGCAAAATCTTTCAGGACACATCAAACCATGATGTAAGAAAGATTTGTTATCAGTTTTTCTAATTTGGTTTTAAAGGCACAGTTTCTGTGCATGTACTTGTGTGTGTTGCATTTCATGTCTGTTTAGTGATTTGAATATGAGAAACTCTTCTCTCCTATTTTTTATTTAAGGAAGTCTTCTTCTTACCATTAAGCTGGTGTGACAATAAGGAGAAGTTAGCTAGGCTGGTTAGCTTTCTGAGAAAGCATCATCCTTTTTTTTTCTTTTCGTGTAAAGAGTTGCTTTTCTTCCATCTAGGTTCTCATAATATGTCTTGTGTAGAGGCAATTGATATTTTGTTATAAAATAATGTTTCTGGGTCGGTATTCCCTCCATAATGAAGCTTATCAGTTTTCTATTTGCTTAACTGTTTTTTGCCATCTTCAAATATTAAAACTTACTTGGAAGGTTATAGCATTCTTTATTTGTATTTAGAGATCTTGATCAAAGAAACAGGTTTTGGGTAAATATTATCCTATAAATCATGATGACGTAAGTGGTAGCGTTATATGTCGCTGAGATCCTTTTTTTTTTTTTTTTGTGGGGATTTCTGATAGCTAAAGAGTTCATCACTTGCTGTGCTGAAAATTCTGATGAAATATTTCAGGCAATGGGAAATGAAACTCTAGGAGTTGTTATCTTTTCTTCTTGAAGCATTAACTATTTTGCATTAAGCTCTAGAAATGGAAACGTGTTGGGTAAATTCTTGCAGTGAAGATCTTCGTGAAGCAAAGGATGTTTAGGTTCTGTGATCTTGTGGCCATTTTATGACAAGTGAATGAGAAATGTTTTTGCATAATTTTTTGATTCATCATTCACTTCACAAGTGCCACTCAGAAAATTTGAATACATTCTTGGTTAACACTTGACAGTGCAGTTTTCAGTCAACACAGTGTTTTAGATGAATGACTCCATTTTTCCAAGTTGAAACTGAGCAATACTCAGCAAAGCCCCTGCACCCCTATGATGATTTTAGGTAAAATCTTTTGTTATAGTGGTCAAACGGTTGTTTTCTTATTTTACATAAGAGATTATTTTAGGGATTTGGTGAATTCCGGATTTTTGAGATATTATCACGCATCAGGGTTTATTTCTGGCTTTATTAAATCAGGTTTCATCTAGGGTAGGGCACACATCTACCTGTGTGAACATTAAAAATGTTCATGGGATTGTTTTCTCCGATTCTATGAACTTCGGAATGAATGTTTTGATGTCTTCCTCTATTATTCTCAATTGAATCAACACAGAAGTAGAAGGTTGTCCCTTTGTTCATGTGTTGCCTTTTATGCACACCCTGTGCATTAGATTGGAACCAGTTTCCGATTGTCTCTCTCTCTTACGAAATAGAAGTGCACTATGGGAGAAAATGTTGTCCAAGATAGGGAAGAGAGAACTTGTTTTTTCTTCATGGTTTTGATTTGTATATGGGCCAGAAACTTTCTATTGAATTCTTGCTGGGAATACAAGGTCAGAGCACGACGGATTCATGAGTCCACAAGTCATCGAGTTTTATTTTACATTTAATGGTAAAATTTTTGAAATTGCCTTTACATTTTTATAGTCTTTATAAACATGCAGTGCTACGTAGATAGCATTTGCCTCTCTCATAGAGCCTCCTGTTTGAATTTGGCCATCTTCGACAGGTTGTCCACTGCTTCAACTAAATGATCGAGTCGAGCCACAAACTCCACAAGTAATGATGTAAAAGTTGCAAGTGACAGTGTAGCAGTGCTCTGCAGCGCCTGCATCCTGGGTATGAAATCTGAGCTAAAACCTCCCTCATTTTCAAAAGCATCAACTTCCCTCGATGGCCAAGAATAGAGCCTACTTCTTGATTGCTTCTTCATCATCTCATGGTAAGATTCTCTCTGCAATTCTGCTGTTGCATAGTTTGGTTGGGATGGCATTTTATAGTTTTGCTCAATACATTTATTATCAGGCTCAACCAGTTGGATTGAGAGGTCAGGAAAGGTGGAAGGGATGGCATGAGAGAGCTTCGATGAATTATCCGCTGGCTCATTGGCAGATGTAAGGAGGTACGAGTGTATTTTGATTGCCCTTTGGAGTCTTTCTATAGAGCTATGGACCCTTTTCAGTTGGGAAGGTTTGAGGCTTCTCCTCATATTACATATATCTTTGCCAAGATATCTGATTAGCTCAGTAGCATCATTTGTGGCCTCTTGGATCTCTTCCTGGAATGTGATTCTAAGATTATACGGCGCCTAAAAGACAATGGAAATTGAGACGTCAGTTCATACATTATTTATAATTTAATCAAAGGTCTGATGCATGAAACTGTTATATAGAGGTTCCGATGAGATTTGAACTCAATATTCTTGTATCGTTTATCCCAGTATACCATGTTGAATTCTCTCTAGAGAGGAGGAAGTATTTAGTCTCTAATCCTATACACGTAGGCTAAATACAATTTTTAGTTAAAAGGCCTCACATGTGAAATTTTCATAAAAGAGTGACCCAGAGAATATTTGGACACACAATTCTTGTTTGTTTTGATACTTATGCTGAACTTCATCAAAAAGAATATATTCGTTATGAGACGAGAAGAGTATTTGGACGCGCAATCCTTGTTTGTGACAACAAATGAAAAATAGTCGTGCTTTCAAAATGTACATATCAAGATTTTGCCCCAAAAAAAAAGAAGAAAAAAAAATTACTCTGTGCACGTAACGAAGATATAGATATAAATAACTAAAATTCATTGATCTTAAATAGTTTTAGACGAGTATCATTCTTGTGCAGACACTACTATGGTTTCGTAAGAAGGGTACTGGTTCTTGCATTGGGATATTCAATAAAAGTTTAAATTCGTAGAAATTATAGCATTAATAGAGAAGAAAGGTACCTGAATTTCTGAGTGAAGTATACCATGAAGCGCCATAACCTCGTATGCACAGTATCTCAAAACTGCACTGACCTTCACGTACTCTAACCACGGATAAAAGAAATGCTGAAACCTGCCATGTGGTGGCTCCCATTTTGCTGAACTGCCCTAATGCGCGAAACCAGAAAGAAGATGAATAATACTTGTGACTTTCTTGACCCAATTCAATATTTTACGTATTTAAAAGTTTGTACATGTTAGGCATTCAATATTTTACGTTTTTAAAGCTAGATATGTTTGGTAAGTAGCACTGAAAACAGGGAAAACAGGGTAGGTGTAGTAAGGTTAGATAAGAGAGATGAAATGAACTAAATACCACTGGAGTGTGAAAATTCTACACGCATATCAGAATCGATAGGTTTTGGTCCAGTCCTGCTTGGTTCCTTTTATGCTTCAGGAAAAAATTGTAAGGCATGAATGTTGTGTAATTTTTCTGGAAATGGTCAATTTTAACTAGAACCGGCTAGTTTGGTTTGGTTCTGGTGGTTCTGGATAGAAGTGCTCAACTCTTAATTAAACTTCCCTTTCCTCGCTAATACTTTCAGTACTGTATACAAGCCTTTTAAGGCTGTGAAGAAAGGAGAAAAGATCTCTATATAATCTTGATTGAAGATTAGTACCAAGGATTCAAATTTGGCAGAGGAGTTCAATGTGGATCTGCATTTTCTATATGCAGGTTCATCAGGAAACTCATCCAAGACAGTCTCAGAGAATTCTGAATGTTCTGATCCATCATCTTCCAAGTACTTCTTCACACATTCTGCGATAAACCAAATGGTTTTAACATTACATAAAATGGAGAACGGATAGATATATGTCGAAGACGTGTTTGGGCAAAATTTTAGTTTCTTTTTTTTGTTTTAATACATTCCAATACTTTTCAATCTACTCTACCAAACAAGCCATAAAGGGTTGATGTATTCATATTATTAGAATACCTTCAAGTGCATCAGCCACTGCATTGAAGTTGTCGACGAGTTCTTTGTGTAACTGTTCCCCAGCCCATATAGGGAAAATGAATACATTTACTGCAACTGCTATGATCCCTCCAATGGCAATTGAGTAAAGTCGATCCATGGCAGTTCTGATCGGGTTCCCCATTCGATAGCCGGAGACAATGATCAAACAGTAGGTGAAAAGTATAACTCGAAATCCAGTCTCATAGGGCACAAAGGATGGCAATAACTTCATGAATGATGTTACAGCCCCTGCAAAATGTTAAACCAAGTTTCTCCTTAGTCATATGAGTTTGCCTTTGGTGGTGGTAATGCTGGTGGTTGGGAGTGTTGGTTTCTGTGGACCTTAACTATATCGTTCACTTATCCTCGATTTTAAGTATGAGGTTTCGAGAACCGGAATTGATCTCTGGTGTGAGACTGAACATAGAGGTGTGAGATTTTCCTTGTAAAATTATTTCTCCAAATTAGTGAAAAATCTACAACGGTGAGTGGTGGTCATATCTACCAATTTGAGAGGGAACTAGTACTATAAATCTGTGTTTGTGTGGGAGTTTATGTTTTCGTTTGATCATTATTGCTGTCCATAACCGTATTGAATTGAGAAATTGAATTATTGGTTTTGATTGAAAAGGAAAATAATGAGTTTGTTTATCTGTCCTACCAACGGTGAAGATGCTCAGACCAATTACAATAGGCTCCGCAATCCTTCCAATGCTCAAAGCTAACTGAGCGATAGCAATGGCTAAGATTCCCGCGACTATGGTACCAAATGCTCGGTTGAATCCTCGACTGAATGTGGCACCTTCATAGACATAAAGATTGATGATGCATTGCTATTCATTTACATTGAACCACCTTGTCTAAAAGGTTATGCAATTAGAGATAGAACAATTTATTTATGTGAATTCTATAGACGTACCTACAGTATATTCAGACATGATGGCAACAGTGAGGATGGCCCAGACAATATTGATGCCAAAAACTTGATAAGGTGCCTGGCATAGTATTAGAAGTGATACAAGAAGAACTGCAAACCCCATTTTAAGTGAGAATAGTACTCTGTTGATATCTTCTTTGGCAAATTTCCAGACACTCAAAATCCATTCTTTGCATGAAAAGCTTGGCTTGCTAGATTTGTTCTTAGTTTCTTGCTGTTTAGAAGGGATATTAATCTCAATACTACCCTTTTTCCCACTCATTTCCAATGATGAATTCTTATTCAGTCAAGAAATGGGATCCCTTATAAGGTTATATATGTTGTGTCTCAGGTCTCTCTTGTTTGCAGTATGAGTCGAGTTTAGAACTTCATGAAACAGTCGATACCAGGAAGAAATCCTACGGAAGGGGTCGGGCCTTCTGAAAGGGAAACAAGGATTTCAACAAGGTTGGCTGGCAAAGAAATTAAGAGAAGGTGCCAGGAATTTAAAGAAGAGGATTTGGTTAAGAGGTTGATGCAATGGGAGAAGAAAGAATATCTTGTAAAGATATGATAAATAGAGAAAAAAAGAATAAAATGGCAATAATAGAAGGAAATATGGACTAAGACTTGGGATAAAAGATGCTTAACTTCAATAATATTGAATGGGTACTAAATTGGAATCTAAAAGAAAATGCAACGAGTATGGAGCCTTCGATCTGCATATTACTCTTCAAAATATTTGCTTCACCTCTCTATACGCTTAGTATGATGAAAATCGCCACTCTAACAAGTTGTATACGATCTTCACCGCTCGTAACTTCTTAAATTCTTTTCCCCATATAATTAGTTAATTTTCCTGAATTGCATAAACTCAATCCTTTACCGGCTTGCATATTGAATAATTTTGCATTAAAAAGTTGCTACTTGCTAGTGATTATGCATTAACAATATTTGGATTCGGAGGGATAACATAAATAAGAAAAAAACATCGTGTCGATACTCTCTAATTTTTTTTATATACTACATAAATATATAATTTCAAAAAGAAAATTAATAAATATGTATTCGGTATTCTACTTCTTTTATAACTCTCAAGCATTTGAGAGTTCGTATCATTTGTCTAGAAGTTGGGGCTCATCTTAAGTAAGCATCCTCTTCATTTTTCATGTTTTCCTTCCCATCCTTCAATATTAGTGACCTGTTCGATTAGAAAGAATCCAGATTACCAAAAAAAAAATTGAAAATAAATAAATATAATCTTGTTGAATCTATAATAAACATCAATTGCCTCTTATTTATAAATGAAGAATAATATAAATATTTCATGATTTGACAGATGCTTTTGACTGCATGTACAATGAAAATATAGAATAAATTCTTACTTGTTATCGTTAATTAAGGAAATTAATTTTGAAGATGAAAAAATATGGTCCTGTCATTTTTTGGTGCGCTGTAAACAACTAGAATCGATTCTTCTGGCTTCCAATTTCCTGCGCATTGGTATTATTATCCTTTTTTTTGGTGGGGTCCTTGGGTGGGATTTTGTTTGTCCTATATTGAGTCCTGGTTTGGTCTAATTAAAATTTTTGATTTGACTTTGTTGTCATGGAAAATGTTAGTTTTTACTTTTTAGGTGTGTGATTGACAATTTTTTTTTCAAGGAAGATATTTTATCAAAAATTGGTTATGTAACTACATTCTCCTAAAAAATTAGGAAATATTTTCTTTATTGGGATAGATTTTTAGGCAATTCATACTTCTCAAAAGCTGTTTATCGAAAAGTACAATATTTTCTATGTTGAAAATTAATGGCTTGTTTGGCATAATTTTTGTTTTTGCTTTTACGTTTGAATTTTTGAATGAAACTACCTTAATTTTTATTTGAAAACTAATTTTTAAAAACATTTCATATTCCAGAAGTGTTTTTAGAGAAAACAATATTGGACCAACTTTTTTCTAAAATATCTTCTAACTAGAAGACGTACTTTCATAAAATTAGCTAAACGACTCTAAAATCTACTTTTGGTATCAAAAGCTCCTTTTAACTTAAAAAATTCATGCCAAACATGCTATAAACCTATTACACATTAAATTGACAATTTTCGTGAAAATAAGTTCTAGTCCATGTAAGTTCCATGCTTACAGTTATACACACCCTTAGATTTTTAATAAATTATAATGAAATGTGTGATTGAAATTCCCATGAAATGTGTGATCGTAAATTAATTTTGAAAAAGTTCTAATTTAAAAAAAAAAAAGGGCCAAACATGAGCTAAATTACATACGTTCACAATATCATATTATCTATGGACGTTTGTTCGACACCTCAATTGTATGAAACTCTCTTTATGTTGTTTTGCGATTTCAATTGGCGAAAGACTTGCAAAAAAATGTTTTTTAGATGGAGTTGACTTATCAAATATCAAGAAAAATGTCCTCAAAACATCAAAACAAGTGAATAAAATGTGTTTCATAGAATAGATTGACTTGTACATGGGAACTATCCCCATGTTTTGACCTTGTGAATATTTTACTGTTAACTCTTATAATTAAAATAATTACCTTGCTCATTTTAACTTTTATTCATTAAAAAACTATCTATTTTAAAATTTCCTTTTTCCGCTTAAGTAAGTTTAGCCCGTGTTTGGTATAGTTAAAACGAAATTGATCTAATATCTCCAGTGGATAGGATAGAAATATATCATTGCTGATGTGGTAAAATAACATTTACTTATAGAACCATAATTAAGATTCTTTCATCACATTACCAGTTGATAGTTTTTATCATATCCACTGTGTGCAAGAGATCATGCTTGATAGTTAAAAATCAGATACTTAATAAATTTTGATAAGATTTGATAAAGTGCGTGGTTAAAAATTGTAGATATAATTAAAATAATTTTTTGACCTTTAACTTAAATTTTTATCAAAATTGTAATCCACACCAAATAGAGGCTTACTTATGACGCAAACTTTCCAAGCTAACTACTCTTCCAGAATGTTGAGAATCTTCTTTATTTACCAGCATCACTTGTTTAATTCCTTAATCGATGCACATTTTTTTAATGAAAAGTTTCCATATTAAGAGGCGAAAATATACAACGTTTGATGGGAACTTTCCTGATTTAGAGCATGGTTCGTTAAGCTTATTTAGACAAAAACAGCTTTTGTCGACAGTATCACACTTGATGCAGTTGAGGTAGGAGCAAATAGACAAAAATGAGTGAGTTACTAAACTTGTCGATTACGATATTTTACACCTTGTTTGTTACACAATTTAAAAACTTTTTTGAAAATAGGTTAGATTTTTTAGTACAGTTTTATTCTCAAAATAGGTTCTAAATGCAGCATAACAAGGGCATAGAAAACTATTTTAGAATATTACGTTAACACTAAAAATATAAAAATTCTAGGTTTCATAAATTTAGCTAAACTCCAATAGTAAGGTGATAAAGAGTATTATTAGGAGACGCTAGGCTTTGAAATTGAAAAAAGAAGTATCACCTATCATGGTCACGACTCCCGACATCGAGCCAAATTCATTAGATCGCGCAATTCTTGCATGTTTCTAGGTTAAAGTCCTCTGAGGTCCGTACGAATTCTATTATGGCATGTATGATAATTGAATTTAGACAAGATTCAACAAAAATGTACAATATTAAGTCGAACAACTGCATCTTCTCCTCTTAAATTGTACAATATTAGAATCAAGTTAACCATCAATCTTTCATCATGTTGCACAACCAATCTTTCATAACTGAATTCCTTCACATCTTCGTTATCTTGCGACCCTCATAGAAAAATTGTCTTCGCTTCAAATTTTTGGACACCAACACAAGTTTAAAAAAATGAAACATAGTTTCTAGAATTGGATATGTCAGACCCGATTTAATATATATTTTAGCAGTTTTCGTTAATGATGATTGCGCAAGTACAACGAAAGGTTAGAGATAGACCTAACTAAAATAGGGGTTTGAGCATCAACTTGCTAATAAAGCAAAAAGTAAGGAATCAATTGTGCAATTTTTTCTATATTGGTTTATAAGATTGATTAAAATTGCTGTCAAACACAAAAAGGTATTTTAGAATTGGATTCTTGATAAAATTGTGAAAGGAGTGAAGCAAAAATCAGATATTGTTCTAACGCAACTAAGAGATAAAATGGGATTTTTTTACTTGTAGGAACTAAAATCGACTGCTTAATGAGCAAAAAGGAATTTTCACGTAGGCTTGATTCAACCTTTTGATTGATGTGCGAGTGTGTTTAGACACAGCTTTAGAACAATATTATGCCCACAATCTCCTTAGAATTGGATACTGCAATTGTCAAATAAATGAGATGATATAAATTTGTTCGATCCCTATAATCATGTCGGGACCAGAGTTTGTGTATCGTTTCAATTAGTAAGAGAGACTTTAAATTTTGTCGTAAAAGATTAACTTGTTACGTGTAGTAGTTCACTTGTTTTATAAATTCAATATCATTTTTATGTTTAGTCGTTATGAGATTTTTGTTTGAACATCTCGAACAATTCTTCATGTCATCACATTCTTCTCGATGACCTCTAGCGTGCATCATCTTTCAACTAGAAAATGAGGCTTGCATAATATTCACCACGTCAAATTCTGCATTATCATAAAGGCTCAACAACCTTCAGGAACGAATTCAGGATCGAACTAAAAGTCGGGCTAATATGAAAAAAAAATTACACATGAATTATTTTTTTCCCCCTTACACTGGAAAAATGTAATGGGTTGGGGTCCAATCTCCCCTACATCCATCCTTGACAACCTTGATAAAATTGGAATATTCTAAAAAAGAGTCGGAAAGGAAAGGAATGAAAATCGGGATGATCAACCATTTTCTTACATGCTCAGTGTTCGTTCCTTAAATTGGTGGAAAAAGATGGAATGACTAATTAACGAATTGGTGAGGGATATTTCTCCAAGTTTCTTTTGCTTGCTTGATGTGGGATTCGAATTGGGTTCGAATGGTGCTCCCATAATTTGTGTTAAAAACGTGTTTTGGCAAATGCAACTTTATTAAACCACACTTTCAATCGGGTTGCGACACGTGGATGAATCTTGGCAATTTGTTTGAATTTTGGATGGTTCTATTCCTTTAATGCCATTTCATTTGTTATATTCGACGTTTGAGGGTTTGGGGTTGTTCTCTCTTTGTGAGTGCGCCGTTTGAAAGTTTTCTCTGATTTTATTCTATCTGTAATTCCTTCTCAAATTCTTGATTTGAGAAGATGATCAATATTTTAGTCTCTTTGTGGTGATATTCTGAGTGAATATCCGTAAGGAAGTCTTCGTGCTTCTAAGTTGTTGTTTTTGAGGTTTTGAAGCAATTCTTTGGGGATCTTGTAGATCGATTGCTGTTGTCATTTTGGGTGTTATAATGGAATCGAGCATAATCCAATCTATTGGATGCTCAACGGGGGATGTAGACGGTAGAAGTGATCGCCGAACCTTCGAGTCTTAGGCCGAATATATCGATTGTATTTCTTTAATTGTCCGCACTTTATTTCAGATAAAGTTTTGGTATCTTTGTTTCTTAGTTTAATATCGTGTGTTCTTGGCCTAACACTTACCGTATCAATAGAATTATCGAGGTAATTTTAGGTCAACGATAACGATTTAATTATCTCTATATATTGATGACGTTTCTTCTCTTTTGCTGTAAGGATCAAAATAAAATAAAAATTAGATTTAGTATGTAAAGAATTTTTTTGTTGTCTTTGTGTTTTGTTCAACGTCTAACGATAGAAATTTTATACGATTGTAAAAAAATCTCATATAATGATTGTCTTTGTCAGCGTGTAGTTTTTCTACGTTATAATTTTTATGAACCATGATCTTGTTGGCAAATCGAGTAATTTGTCTCAATTCCAATAGTAGTATCAAAACTGAAGGTATTGTATTTCCATCGATTCTACGAGCACTCTCGTATAGTGAGCGAATAATATAGGAGCATGCTCTATTCGTGAGTATGCTCAAAATAATTGGGCTTGTCGTGGATTCCTGCACTTAATTATGGGTGATCATGGATTGTATGAACTATAACTTCTTCCTTTTTTTGTATGAACTACAATTTTTGGGCAAAAGTAATTGTCATATTATCATTAAATCAGAGTATCAAGTCATTCAGAGTGTTGGAACACATTCTTGTTCTCTGTGTGGATCACCATTGGAGGCTGGACATTTGGACAGCTTGGATTGCAGATCTGATCGTTGGAGTTCAAGAAAAAGCAAAGGAGTTTGCAGAAATCATCAAATGTATTATTTCTATCACAATTTCTATCTAAATACAATGTAGATCCTTGGTGGGAATTGAAAATTGCTTATTTTTCGCTGCGCATGATTAAGTAAATTCTCAACAGTCGGGACCAGAGTTTGTGTATCGTTTCATTAATTAGTAAGAGAAAGACTTTAAATTTTGTCGTAAAAGATTAACTTGTTACGTGTTGTAGTTCACTTGTTTTATAAATTCAATATCATTTTTATGTTTAGTCGTTATGAGATTTTTGTTTGAACATCTCGAACAATTCTTCATGTCATCACATTCTTCTCAAGTGATGACCTCTATCGTGCATCATCTTTCAACTAGAAAATGAGGCTTGCATAATATTCACCATGTCATTTTCTGCATTATCAAAAAGGCTGGACAACCTTCAGGAACGAATTCAAGACCAGACTAGAAGTCGGGCTAATATGTAAAAAAAATTACACATGAATTATTTTTTCCCCCTTACACTGGAAAAATGTAATGGGTTGGGGTCCAATCTCCCCTACATCCATCCTTGACGACCTTCATAAAATTGGAATATTCTAAAAAAGAGTCAGAAAGGAAAGGAAAGAAAATCGGGATGATCAACCATTTTCTTACATGCTTAGTGTTCGTTCCTTAAATTGGTGGAAAAAGATGGAATGACCAATTAACGAATTGGTGAGGGATATTTCTCCAAGTTTCTTTTGCTTGCTTAATGTGGGATTCGAATTGGGTTCAAATGGTGCTCCCATAATTTGTGTCAAAAACGTGTTTTGGCAAATGCAACTTTATTAAACCACACTTTCACTCGGATTGCGACACGTGGATGAATCTTGGCTATTGGTTTGAATTTTGGATGGTTCTATTCCTTTAATGCCATTTCATTTGGCATATTTGACGTTTGAGGGTTTTGGGTTGTTCTCTCTTTGTGAGTGCGCCGTTTGAGGGTTTTTCTCTGATTTTATTCTCTGAAATTCTTTCTGAAATTCTTGATTTGAGAATGCGATCTGTAATATTTTAGTCTCTTTGTGGTGATATTCTGAGTGAATATCTGTACGGAAACCTTCGTGCTTCTAAGTTGTTGTTTATGAGGTTTTGAAGCAATTCTTTGTTGATCTTGTAGATCGATTGCTGTAGTTTAAGAGAGAAGTATTTTGTACAATTGTTTGTGATTTGGTTGAACATTTTGTAACATTTGTTGTCATTTTAGGTCTTATAGTGGAATCGAGCATAATCCAATCTATTGGATGCTCAACGAGAGATGTAGGCGTTAAAAGTGGTCGTTGAACCTCCAGGACTTGGGGTAATTTTAGGTCAACGATTTAATTATCTCTATATATTGATGATGTTTCTTCTCTTTTGCTGTAAGGATCAAAATAAAATAAAAATTAGATTTAGTATGTAAAGAATTTTTTTGTTGTCTTTGTGTTTTGTTCAACGTCTAACGATAGAACTTTTATACGATTGTAAAAATAATAATCTCAGTTAATGATTGTGTCTTTGTCTATGTCAGCGTGTAGTTTTTCTAAGATTAGGGGTTTTTTCATGTAAAATTATGTAAAATTTTATATTATTTTTTATGTCTCGTTATAATTTTTATGAACCATGATCTTGTTGGCAAATCGAGTAAATTGTCTCAATTCCAATAGTAGTATCAAAACTGAAGGTATTGTATTTCCATCGATTCTACGAGCATTCTCGTAGAGTGAGTGAATAATATAGGAGCATGCTTTATTCGTGAGTTTGCTCAAAATAATTGGGCTTGTGGTGGATTCCTGCACTTAATTATGGGTGATCATGGATTGTATGAACTATAACTTCTTCCTTTTTTTTGTACGAACTGCAATTTTTGGTTGAAGTAATTGTCATATTATCATTAAATCAGAGTATCAAGTCATTCAGAGTGTTGGAACACGAAAATGATATGAATGAATTTGATGGAAGAACCAATTTTAGTTTGTAGCTGGTACATGTCAAGGATATATCAATTTTATCTGAGTTTCACAAAGTTTTGAAAAGAAATATTAACCCTATTGATTATGGAAAATTTGGTTACGTCAAGCAAAATGTTCAAATGATAAGAGTATGCTCAACTAATTGGAGTCATATATAGACAATGTCACTAATGATGTCTCTTTTCTTTATGAGAGACGATAATCTTTGTTGAGATTTATATATATATCATCATGATATACTGTTAGCTGTCATGATAGATGATGTGTTATTGCTAGTGAATTCACGGATTTCTTTCTATGGTTCATAGCTTACAAATATAATGCCCATTTCTCGAAGAACTTGGACTAGTGAGGTCCCAAACTAGAGACATTAAAAATCATGTTTTCCGCACCGAACGTTTTCTAAATCGAAAGAAAGAAAAACCTAACAAAAATTTAAAAAGTGGGCTTCAAAAACATGATCTTAGCACAGAACATATAAGACATACGCCTATTTTTATATACGTAAAATATGATATATGAAGCAAAATAAAATGTTACATAAATTTTATAGATGTGGATTAAAAGCTTGTCGAATAATGAAATAAGAATCAATCAAATCTTAAAAACCAGCGTTAAACCTTAAAATTCCAAATGTCATGTTTAAGCAAAGGGAATTTTGAAGAATGATGTGCAAAGAATAACAAACTTATAAGATAAAAATACTATGAATTAAGAAAAAGTACCCATATTAAAAGAAAACTCGTATAATTGGGAAATGATTTTTTGTTGTAATTGAGGACAAAATTGAAAAACGCTGTCAGAAGTGGGATTTGAACCCACGCCCTCTTACGAAGACCAGAACTTGAGTCTGGCGCCTTAGACCACTCGGCCATCCTGACTTTACAGTGGCTTTTGTATTCAAACAACTTAATTAATCGTTTTTGTTAGCCCCAATTTTTGAATTTTTTGAAATAATAGATTAATGGACAATGTATAGTTGAAAATTTTTAAATTTTCGTTTAAAGAATGCGTGGTTGAAAAGAAAAGGGAGAAAAACGTATTTTGGAAATAATGAGAAGAAAAAAAGAATATATTTGTTTCAAAAAACTGTCGTCGATTAAGTTGAAATGTCAAAATATATTGCAAAGTTATTCAACACAAAATTCTCTTATTTTCAACTATAGATTATAAAATTGAAAAACCTTTCTATACAAGTTAAGGCTATTCAAATGAAATAAAAAAATCATTTTTTTTTCTTCTTCTTTCCCTTTGGGGATTATGAGCCATACTAGCATCCTTTCGCACGGCTCCATATGTAGATTCACTAGTGACATTTCTCAATTCGATTTCTGTCTCTGAAGTCCTTCTTGATTAGTGGTCCCCATTAGCATTAGTGATATAATTAGCATAACTTTATCTCAATCATCTTGGTTCTCGTAGTCAACTTATATGTAAGTTCATCTCATTTTACAATTGAGAAAATGTACAACCGATTGTTAAAAAATGTTTGAAATTTAGATTTCTTGAATTGTTCACATGATTCTTGTTCTAAAAACTTATTTAGAAGCAGGAAAATATAAAATTGGACAAGAAAAATAACATAATATTGTGCGTGAAGAATTTTTAAAATTGGAGAAAAATCATGAGTTGTCAATTACAAAGAACTTCAACTATATGAAAAATTTGTACAACTATATAAAGTTTTTCAAACACTCAAAATCCCTAAGCTCACCCCCAAAATATCTATACCGGATTAGACTACAAAGGATCCCAAGTCTCACCTAAGACCGTCAACAAGTGTGTTAAATTTGGGATCAAAGAAACGATAAGTGAAAGACTCAATTTATAGAGACTCCAAAATTTTTTCTTTTGATTTGTATTCGGTGTGGGATTCATAATAGTGCCATTTATAAATAAGAAACAAATAAAAAATATTCTATTTGTGATAGATAAATCCAATTATATTATAATTAGACAAAAATAAGTCAAGATCCTGACCATCTTTGTATTGCATTTGAATTATTCAATGATATTCAAATATAAATCCTTCTATATCTCCAAATCGAATAACGTACCCGTATCGTAGTCCCGTCTCTTCTACCTCTTGGCATGTTACTTGGGAATTTTGATGAACATTTTCTTTTATAGTGACAATCCTCAAAACAAATAATTACAATAGTTATGCTATAGGTACAGGAAATGTTTGACAGAATTTGTACAGAATAACACTTGACAATTTTTTATTGATTTTTGAAACAACAATGACAGAAAATGTACCATACAAGTGCTGCCAACTCAGCATCTATATAATTTATGTGAATGCAATGAATCATTCTAATTACAATACTCCACCATAAAGAGTATATTCATTTAGAAGAAACACATTTTAAGAATTTCTAATCTGTTCAAGTCAAACAACCTTATTGAAAATTATGGTGCAAATCCCATGTTTGGCTTTTTTGGGAGTTAATACCACTGACATAAATTTTCACCACACACTATGCATCAATATGCAAAATTATGGACCCACTAACAAATAAAACATTCGTTATCATGGCAACTTATTTGTCAAATATATGCTATAAGGATGAACATATTCTACCCAAGAATATATTTCTCTCTTATTAAAAAAGGAGACACCGTTAGCAATGCAATTAGTATCTCCATATACTGATTTTGAGCAATTAGCCAGACACGCTCCACTTTTTGACAATCTTTTTTTTGAGGTGTCCAAACTATTCACACATACAAAAAATGGGGATTATTTTTTGCAAAATTCTTGTGCAATATAAATTGATCAAAACACCATTGACTTTTATGCGTCCCAAGCCAAAATTGGTTCTCTTGTCAAAATCTTCCATGTCACCAGACATATATTTTGGAGCCCCAATACTTCGAACAACCTATACAACTTGTTGATAATTGGATCAATTCTTCAATTTGCCTATATGATCCTTGTTCTGAGAATTTATTAAAAAGCCATAAAATATAAAAGTAGATGAGAAAAAGAACACGATGATTTATATCGGATGAGACTAGATAGGATTCCAAGTCTCACACCAAGATAATGACTATGTTTAGAATCTAGAATCAATTATTAAACACTAAGGGAAAGATTCTATTTATAGGGACATAAGAGGGAAGTCTTTTGATTTATATTAAATGTGGGATTCATAATAGTCCCATTACAAATAAGAAACTAAAAAAAACACATATATGGACAAACAAAATCCTAGAGATCAAATTTGGTGTAACTTTTGCATCAAATTGGTGCAACTTTTACGTCAATTAGGTGTAATCTCTCCAATGGTTATACCAAATGAATAATATTTCCATTATTTCCTTATTATTTATTTCTCAACAATCAAATTATTTTAAATTATTTAATTACAAATTATATTATTACTAATCGTCTCCAATAGTGCTAATTTATTCTTAATTTTTATTTATCAAATTTGTACCTTTGAGTTTTTAATGAACAATTTTAATTTATTGTATCAATACTTATTACCTGATTAAAATAATTATATATAAATTCAAATCAATTAATTCTAAAAGAATTAAAAAAGGAATATAGGAGGAACAACGATTTGTTATAATAGAAAATGAGAATAGCGAATTACATCAAAATTTACACCAAATTTTGTATAACACTATCAATTACACCTACTTTTACACCAAATTTGACGTGTCATTTAAGTGGAATTTTACTATAAATTCGTGTTTTACATCAATTTTGGTGTGCCGTTAGAGGTGTCCTTAGCTTTTGTTTAAACTTTACTTCTCATAGTCAAACATTAATTTTGAAAACACATTTTATAGGCTTCACAAAAACTACGCATTTATCCATCAATCATTTTTGAAAAATAATTTTTTAGCGAAAGTAAATGAAACCAAACAAAGGCTTAACCAAATTAAACTGCATTTTCAATATCTTGGCAACAAATAGTATGCATTGTCCTACCGTAGGCATGATTCTCGACCATTACAAGATGTGTGACATTTTAGTGTGTTCAAGAGAAAAACGAAAAATAAGTGCTTGTTTGGAATAGTTTATAAAAAGTTACTAAAATTTGTGGTCAGAATTAATAATTAATTTTAGCCATACATTTCATGAAATTTACAACTTTTATTAACTTTTCAATCATAGATTTCATCAATTTTTGTTAAATCTACCATTTTTTTTTCCACATCAAAAGTTGTCAAACAACTCCTAAATCTCGTCATTTATTGAGAAGTACCACATTTGGCCCTGGTTTGAAACCCTTTTTTTTCTCATTTTATTATTATTTTTTTTCATTTCAACCACACATTCTCCAAATAAAATAATATTACATACAAATTTAAAACTTTTCATCACTTTTCCACTACACATTCTCATATTAATCACTATTCCAAAATTTTATTCTCATTTATAATTACACATTTTATCAATAAAATAATATTATATATAAACTAAAAAATTCTCCTTACTTTTTAACCACACAATCTTCCATCAATCACTATTAAAAAAAAAAAAAAAAAAATTCACTCAAAATGAGTGTCAAACAGGGACTTGGTAAGCTGTTGTGAAATTACTTTAATAGTTTATTCAATTAAATCTCTACCCATCACCTAAATCTCCACTGATTAATTACTTTTATTTTTACTTGAGAAAATGATAGTTCTATTGATATACCTTGATTTAAAATACTTAGCCCTGTTTGTATTTCCTTAAAGCAAAATTCCTTAATTCTTATACTCGTTTTCAATTGTACATTTACTCAATAAAATATTTTGCACGTAAAGACAAAAATTTTCCTTATTTTTTGATCACACATTCTCCAAAACACACTATTCAAAACCCAATTTTTTTCGAAACAATGGCCATCTAACGAAGGCTAGTACCAACAAAACGTGAACTTTATTCTAGTTTAGATACTACAAGTGCTGGGGTTAAATGCATCACATATCATCCAACTTTGAATGGAGGTGCATCTAGGTTACTCATTTTCAATGTGATGTAATCAAATCACTCAACTTCAATTTATTTGCAGATCTAGCAATTCTCTGAATATTTCTGTCAATTTAGCTAATAATGGCTAACCTAGACATTGAAATTAGAAGTATGAAATACCATATCTATTGTCATCGCACAATAATGCACATCACCTATCTCAAAATATTTTCTCAAAAAATCATATAAACTAAAAAATATGATTTATGTGTCAATTACTCATTATTTTCAATGTGAATGTAATTAGCATATATTTTTAGTAAATTTGATAATAGTGGATAAAGTGATCGGATCTACGAGTAAATCGAAGTAGGTGATTTGATTTCATCAAATTGGAGATGAGTGACTAGATCTATTAGCAAATCAAAGATCATTTATTTTGATTGCATCAAATTGAAGACGAGTGATCTAGATACACATTCGCTCAAAGTTGCACGACATTGCAGTTAATCGATAAGTATTCGTATGTACCGATATTTTG
This sequence comes from Fraxinus quadrangulata, assembly GCA_903798255.1. Lineage (NCBI taxonomy): Eukaryota > Viridiplantae > Streptophyta > Magnoliopsida > Lamiales > Oleaceae > Fraxinus > Fraxinus quadrangulata. The sequence continues at coordinate 34,349 of CAIGRB010077640.1, forward strand.
ATCGTCATTGCCAGCTTAGCAGCATTTTTTTTTTTTGGTTGAAAAAGTGCAAATGAAATAAAGAAAATCTCTACAAAAAGAACTAAAGATAGAAATTAGAATGTGAAGAGAATGTACATGGAACCTTTACAAAACAACTACAATTTTTTTACTCCAACTAGTACTATTTATGTCAATTTCTCTCCAAAAAAACACCAACTTCATATCGGGGCNACCATCCCTTAACCCCACCCCAACCTCACCCCAGCCCAAATGCTGATCCGACGCTCGCTTCTGAACCGAAACCTCTACCACCACCTCCGGCGCTTCTCCACCGCCGCCCTCCTCCAAGAACCTACCCCTACTTTCGACCCCACCCAGCAACTCTCCTACCTCGGCAACCTCCCAAGACCTGACCCCAAGTACGATGAGATCATTCACGCTATCCCACGCGCAATCTCCGGTAAAAATATCTCGGCCAAGGAGCGTAAAGCCGGCCGCGTGCCCAGTATTGTTTTCGAGCAAGAGGATGGCCAGCACGGTGGCAATAAACGACTTATTTCGGTACAAACTAATCAGATAAAGAAGCTTGTGAATCATATGGGCCAATCTTTCTTTCTTTCCAAGCTTTTTGATCTGGAGGTCCGGCCTCAGTTCCAGTCCGATGAGCTCATCGAGAAAGTCCGGGTCTTGCCCAGAAAGGTATGAACTTGATACTTATTGTCTTGTCCATTAATTTAATACAATAGTGTGGCAATTTTGCATAAAGGGTATGGTTATATGATTGTCTAAATTCGTGAATATTCATTTTATTTGTGTGTTTGAATTGTATTGTCCGTATAGTCTTTGTTGAAGATGATGGGCTAGTGTGTTTTCTTATGGATTTGTATTGTGAAATTATTCATGTAATGTGGGTTCCTATTTGAGTTATGTATCTCTTTGCCGTATAAAAGAGCTCCCATTGATGATTTATATGGTTGTATAAATTTACTAATATCTTTGATGTACGCTACAAATTGTAATGTCCATGTAGTGTTTCTTGAAGATGATGGCCTGTATGTTATTTTAATGAATGTGTATGAAATTTTTATCAGTATTGTGGGTTCCCATTTGAGTTGTGTACCTCTTAACACAGAAAAAATGCCCCCATTGATTTTTTTTTTAATTTACATACAGGCAGCTTACAGATGAAAGCACAGATTTGAAGTGTGATGGATTCTTGCATATTAGAGACTAAGCATGAAATTAGAATATATATCCCTTTACGGAGTTGAGTAATATCATCTATTGTATTGTTGTCTGTAGTAATATCTTGAAGTACGGTATAGCTGTTATGAGATCGAAGAAGAATGCTTAAATAACTTGCAGAGACTTATTGCAGAGTATTGGTAATATGTTCCTGCATAATAAAATTAGTTGCAAGCTCCTGCTTCATTTACATAACTTTTGTCACATAGATTAGGAAATTTAAAGTTGAAAGATTAGGATTCTTGCGACTACAAGCATTTACCCTTTCGCTATCAGGAAAGTTTCAAGCGTTTAAAACTTTTTATACTATAGCTTCAGGAAATCCTTAATATAAAGCATTGTTTCCTTTGCTCCCAATAATACTTTGTTATTGCTTACCCTAAAAAGGGTTTCATCATTATTATGTGTTCATTTCATTTTAAATCAATTATAATATAACAAATCGACAGAGAATTGTCATGTTATGCTCTGAATCTGGTTTTACTTTGATCTTCACAAGGATGACTTTGTAATTATTAGTATGGGTAATGATATTGATTATGAATCATTAAAGGGGGAACTAGTTTGTATTCACTTAAAATTATATTCATAGCTGTACTTTTCTAAGGTACCAAAAGGATCTTTGTATGGGAACTTTCAATATATTTGGGGCAATTTAGATAGGATTAGCATGCCCCTGTATCAAAATGGCTCAGACTAGTTGAGAAAAAAGCCCCAATTAGGTTCTGTTGAAGGAAATTCTGATGACTAAGATTTGTTCTATAATGTAAATCCTTTCAAGCACATGTAATGTATATACATTTAGAATTGCGGGGTTTGTACACTAATTTAATCTTTCTTGATTGTATCAGCTTCATCTACATGCAGGCACTGATGCGGTGCTTAATATTACCTTCATAAGAGCTCCATCTAGCGCTTTATTAAAGGTCGATGTTCCCCTTGTGTTCAGAGGAGATGATGTATCTCCTGGGTTGAAAAAAGGTATGTAGGAAAAAGAAATATAATCTCTTCTCCTAGTGCCTTGTTTTGCTAGAGTGATAAAATGCTCTATTCATTTAAGGTGCTTCCTTTCTTATTCACTCGGCATCCAACTTCATAATGAGGATGTTTGGCTAAGATTAAAAAGTACGTGGAGACATAATTTTCAGAAAAAGCTACTTTGTAAGGAACTTTTATGAATAGCATGAAATAAATCATTAGTTATCTTACCTTAAAGCATCCTTTATCTGCCTTCTACTACAGCACTTTAATTTAGATAAATTTAGATTGTTAGTATTCTGGTTTTGAGTCGGATGTCTCATAGAATTCATGTGAATCTTTTAATATTGGCCAACTAGATCAAGGAGTTCTCTAGGAGGTTGAGAGAGGCAATTAATGGCAAATTGTTATGGTGCTTGCTTAGATGGAAGTCCTGTTTGTCATGATTTACACAAGTAAACTGGTGTTATTAGGTCTTGTGTCTTCATGGCTTCTGTTGTTCTCTCTGTTAAGAACTTTGATTCCTCTTATGAGAATTGGATACAATCTCTTTAGAAATGTGTTTCCAAAGTGTTCACAACCAAGCAGGTATATTGATGTTTTTAGCTATTCCTTTTTTTGGCTAAATGGCTTGCATAAAGCGGGTTTTAAATTTTATAGTACTCGTTTTTTAGTTAATGATAGTAACCGACCCCAATTCTATTGGGAATAATGCTTAATTAGTTTTTGTGTTTCTAGTTAATAACAACACTTTTTTATGGAGTTTCTTATGAAGCTATAAATTGATGAAACTTGCATAAGACTTCATAGAAGCCAGGATTACTCATTGATGTTAAGCCTTTTGATGCAACACGATTCACGAAGCGAGAAATAAACACTAACGAAGAACTATCCTAGTTACGTGTTTATTATCATAGTAGTATATGACTAGTTAGGACTGGCAAAAGTTTAAAATTTTGTGGAAAGAGTGACACTTAATTATGTAAAATTTAAATGTCCAAACAACATTATCCTATTAGGCTAATACTATAAACATCAAAGTTATCCCCTGTTTCCATACTTTTTAGCTTTAGTCATATATATAAGCTTATGGGTATCTAAGACGAGTTCACTTCGTGTATATGTAGACACTGATGACATAGTTTTAGTTGATGAGACTAGGATGAGAATAAATCGTAAGTTAGAACTTTGGAGGAGTACTCGAGAATCTTAAACTTTTAGGTTAGTAGAACTAAGATGAAATAAATGGAATTTCCTTTTATTCTGGAATCAAATGTATGAAAACTTGAACACAATATTTATGTAGCGTATTAATTGAAAAACACATTATTCAGTCTATATTGTATATGTGGCTCATATAGAGTGAAACACAAGTTTATTGGATCAAGATGATCGATGCCGGAGCGGAGCGGAGTGTAGTGAGGGGAGCGGAGCGGAGCAACGGTATCGACCTTGTGGGTTTAATTTATTGTTTGTTTGCCAGGGACACTGAATAGGTTGGGGTTGCTCCCGGTACGGTACATATGCATTTTCTTGTACATGCTCTAAAGTTTTATATGGTTTAGGATTAGGGTTAGTATAAATATTAATGATTTAACTCTATTATTCATACAAAATAAAATCTCCGCTTTGCTCTTTGTAGATGTAGGCACATCGTTGAACCACGTTAAAAACTTGTGTTAATTTATCTATTCTTTTGCGCTTAAAATCCAACAGTCTAGACTTGGTGATGCATCATAGCTTGATTGCTACTACATTGCATATTTGCCCTTTTTTTGTCTTTTTGGCCAAACTACTGAACATAGGTTTTTTTTTTTTTTTT